>SSSI01007793.1:0-43681 GCA_004796505.1 Oryzaephilus surinamensis | reverse complement strand
AGGTATTGCCTTTCAAGTGTGGTTCTTGATGGAAATGTTGAATTGCCTATCATTTTTAATGCCATGCTGGTTTGCTTCAAGAATAACAGCTAAAGTATATGAAATTTTATTAAAAATACTTGTATTATTCGTGTTTATTGTTGTCATTTTCAGTCTGAACCAATTTCGTATGCCATATTCGAATCTCCATGGACAGATGCATCGATTTCGTTTAAAAAAAGCATAATATCGTTTTGCCAACAAACACAACAGCCAATAGAAATTAATTTTATGGGCATCTTCTCTTTATCTTTACCAATTTTTGTGGTAGTAAGGGTTATTATTAAAATTTATGCATAATATACTGTTTAACTGGAGTATTATATTATTTAGGTGATTCAAAGATCTTTCTCATTTTACACGATGTTGACAACAATTCATGAATTGCATTAAAATGGAATAGTACTACAGAATGCATATAGTAGTACAACAATGCATATAAAAATAAAATTACGTAGAAGCAAGGAAATATAATCACGAAAACATGAAAAAATTGATATTGAAGCAAAAACTGCTTTTATAACTTAGTTTTAAATTTAGGCTCCTGTAAAACGGCTTTTAGGTATAAAATTAGTTAATTAGAACACAATTTGTAATAACTGGAAACACAAAATAAACGAACAAAACAATTTTACAATAGCTTCAATATTTCATATCCATTTCTAACCAAAGTTATACTTTAAGTTGTTTTAAAAAACGTTTTTCTTAAATTTTTAAATGTTGTTAAAACTTTTGAATAAAAGTAATAAAACCATGCATTATCATGCAATTCATAAAATTTGATTTTTTTATAACTGTACTTAGGATATTTTAGCTTTGTCAGGTGTAAAAATTACAAGGTATCCTTTTATAAAAGGGTGAATAAGTAAATTAATACTGGTTACAACAACTGTTACATTTAACAAGGCCTTATGAAAAACATATTGAAAATATGAAGTATTAAACAGTTTATTGAAACCAGCACTTTACACACTCTTCTAACCAATTAGTCAATTATATGTAATTTTCAATTTAATAAAATATGAGAAAAAAATAAATTATTTACTTATTTATTAAAAAGAAAAGTTGTAGATAAATACATAAAATAAATTTCTATTGAGTAAAATTAAAAAATAAGCCACTAAATTTTAATTCATGTCTAAAATTATAACAATTTTCCATTTTTCTTCTTTCTTACATTTTCCTATTTATTATAATGAAATATAATGCATAATTTATTCGAAAATTACACAGACCTTACAATCTATTACAATTTGTTCAGAAATATAGTATCGAAAATGTCGCAAACAAACTATCATCGCAACTTGTTGAATATCGATTTTAAAATACTGAAATATGCTGGTATATGGGTAGAAGATGAACATAAGAAAAACTCAAAAATCTACATAGTATACGTTATTTTTGTAAATTTCTTCATAATGTCACCATTTATTATTTCGCATGCAATTCGCGCCTGTTTTGTTAATGGCAATATCTTACAATTGGTTGATATTGGTTACCTTTTAATTGGTATATCAGTAATACAAATATATTCAGCGTCAATGTTTGTGTATCGAAAAGAAATTTGCCAACTGAATAAATTAATGGAAGTTGAAGCAAGTCAAATAGTTACAAAACGACATGAAATAATTATCAAAAGAAGTATTAAAATATGGACAATCATTAGAAGAATACAATACTGTTTTATATGCATTGAAACTGTACTTTTTATTGGCACTTGCATTCCGGCAATATTTCAAAGAGAATATAGAGAAACATTATTTGCTAATTTTTGGATTCCATTCGATCTAAACAAATCACCAAATTTTGAATACGCTTTTTTAGTCCAAACAATGACACTTATATTGGGTGGTATGTCATATACTAGTTTTCAATACGTATTTTTGGGTTATTTTTCGTTTCTTGCTACCCAATGTGAAATACTTTGTTACAATTTGAGGCATGTTAAAGAGTTTCCAGAAGATGATTCTTCGGAATTTCAATGTACTTTGGGCACTTGTGTGCAACATTATAATAACATATTAAAGTAAGTTTAACTTAAAATGCATTGATAAAAAAATGTTAAACAGTTGGTTTAAGATTTAAAAATATGGTCATTAAAGTATTCGGAAAAGCATTTTGTGGATTAGTGGCTGTTATGACAATCGATGTATGTTTGGCTGCATTTTCAATAACTGTTATGCAAAATAATTCAAGCGATATTTTACTTCAAATTTGGTTATCAATTGAACTTTTGCAAGGTTTTGCTTTTTTAATTCCATGTTGGTTTGCTTCAAAAATAACTGAAAAAGTTAACTAAACCGTGCATTTAATTTTTATAATACTTTATTGTTATTGTTTTTAGTCGGAATTGATTTCATATGCAATATTCGAATCTTCATGGACTAATGAATCGATTTCGTTTAAAAAAAGCATAATATCGTTTTGTCAACAAACGCAAAAGCCAATTGAAATTAAATTCATGGGCATTTATTCTCTATCTATAAAAACTTTTATAACAGTAGGTACGACTTGAAATCGTGTTTAAACTTGATATGCATTATCATAAATTATTGCAGGTTATACGTAGAACCTTCAATTTATATGCCCTGCTAACAACACTTAATGAAAAATAGAAAAAACATAAACAACAATATAAGTACAATAATTATTGTATTGCACTTCAATTCCACTCATCAATTGTAAAAAAGATAGAGTATTATTTAAACACGTTTATGATAAATTATGCACAAAAAAACTTTATTTGATATTAAAGACTTAAATTTTAGATAAAAACGAGCAAATTATGAAAATAAAAGAAAATTACTAAGTTTTCAAAAATGTATTATATCAAAAGTGGTCCATATTAGCACGTGATATTTATTTCACACTATTCAATTTATAATTCATGCATATGCATTTCTATAAAAAAAATTAACAGTATATGAAAAAATATCAAGTATGAATTTTTTATAATGGGGTGAATAAGAAAATTAATACTGGTGGCACCAACTGTTGGCTGATGTACTTAAATTCAATTAACCCGGAAAAAAAGGAGTCTAGAAGAAAAAACCGTAAACCGATCTGTTGTCGTAAAGAAGTTCAACCAAGCAAAAATTTGTAACGTATATATTCTTTTACGATTATTTATCATTTTACGTTTTATTCAACATCTAAATAGGTAGGTAGGTAATAAAAATTTGAATTTTACCAAAGTTTTAAAAAACCCTAAATTGTGCCTTGAATCGAACCTACAGTAATCCCGTGGTATCTTTGATGTCACGTGACAAATTACAATTGTGCGAACTAACTGAGTAATTGTGAGTCAAAATAGAAACTATAATTATGGTCATATTAAAATAAATAGCCAAATAAAGCTATTTTCAATATTTTCTTATAAAGTCTTTATAAAAAGGAGGAAATATAAATATAAAAAGTAGTTCTTTTCTAAACTCGCTTGAAATATTCAACGATTCGTCATGTGACATTTAAGATTCGACTATTCCAACTATAGTATAAAAAATAAAATATTCAAGTATTAGTGTACTATATGATAGTCAGGCCTACCTCTACATTTAAAATCGAATACCATCACTGTAAATGTATAAAAAATATTTATACAAACACAGTTCATGTCAGAGGGTAATTTGGAGTCTAGTTAATAATTAGAAAATGAAGCAGGTGGTAGACATAAGGTAGATGAACAGTGTCCGCCACGATCGTCCAATACATATAATAATATAAAGCACCTTGCTTATATTTTACTCGCGAGATGCAACTA
This sequence comes from Oryzaephilus surinamensis, assembly GCA_004796505.1. Classification (NCBI taxonomy): domain Eukaryota; kingdom Metazoa; phylum Arthropoda; class Insecta; order Coleoptera; family Silvanidae; genus Oryzaephilus; species Oryzaephilus surinamensis. Next base: position 39,882 of record SSSI01007793.1, on the reverse strand, counting down.
CCTGATAATAAATACGGCACTCCAATCTGGTATATTTTTCTCTTTTAAACAAAAAAAAGCCAAACATCTGCCGTTTGGATGCAGGTACATGTTTTTTGGACCAAACAACTCTTCTACATACCTAATATACCATCATAAAATATTCACTGATTAATAATTATTATTCTGGTAGTAAAATAATAAGGACATTGCACTATTTAAACGTACAAATAGTGGCAGTTTATTAAACGGGGGGTAAAAGAACTAGAACTTAAGAAATAACATAAGGTAAACCACCTGCTTGTATTAGAACGATGACATGGCATGTGTTCATTTACCTTTTCGTCCAACAAGGGTAAAAATTGACTTGAACACAAAATAATTTTATTTCATTCCTTCCGCATTTCTCAATAATATCTTAAATAAATACCGAGGTATACGAGAGTTATAAAAATTTTTACTTTTCTTCAACATACAAAAATTATGCCCTAAAGTTATCAATACAAAATAATTGATTTATATTTGGCATGTTTATTATATTGAGATCATTTGGTCAACTGTATATGTTGATAAATACCAGCTGCGACTTCCTTTTATTGTCTGATACAAAATTTACCTTCACCTGAATAATACAAAAAAGAATAAGAATAAGAACACGCTTTGAGGTATATTTACACCGTAAACTAATAAATCAACTTTTTCGTATATAAGTAAGAGAAGAAAATCTGTAAAAATGAAACAATTCCAAAAGTTTGTAAAAGACATAGACAATGAAATTAAAAAAAAAATGTGACATAATGTTCAGCTGCATTATTACACATCTGGATCCGGGGAGGTGTTTTTACATATATAGGGTAGTGGACTTGGTTTTTGAACCCTTCCATCACATATATGAAAACAAAGCGAAAATTACTCAACACCCAACCTGACACCATACACAAATAGGTCAATTTTAATATTATCAATAACACGCACACAATTTTATAATGTAGACAAAAAAATAAAATAAAATTAACGCATGCAACCTGTTCTCATAATAAATACGACAAATGTGTTTTATTCCATCAAGTTTTTAATCTATTAAAAACGATTTAAAATAATAAAAATTAACAATAGTTCTAAATGAGAAACAAGTCGAGTTGAAACTTGAAATTGAAACAGCTTTAACGACATTTTCAGTCAACTATATGGTATATTTTTACCCCGCCGACCTCTTGGTGGTTTAACCACCGTCTGCACACCCTAACTCTCTCCTCAGAAAGAAAAAAAAAGAAAATACTGTCCTTATTACACAATATACACTGTATGCCAGTCACAATAGAAAATTTTCTAAAGTGAGCCAGCTTGACCCTCTCGTAAATATATATATATATGTATATATAGTGTAAAGAAGGGAGAAATATTGGGGGGCTTAAGAAAACGGTGAAACCAACCCTAGCGTGTGTATGGATTTTTTCTATGAAGGTAAATGCACCCTTCGCGATTAAAATTCGCCCTGCTGGTGATGCTGTGTGTTTGTATATTTACTTATTCTTTTTTTTCTTATTCTTTCCCTTATTGTATTCACAAAAGGTGTACAGGTAAGTCTTTCTCTGTCTGTCGACTGCCTTGTGATGTCAGCTTTTCATCTTACAGTATGTATTTAAGATATATTGAACACAATAGGGGAGAGTGCAGCCCCGGGTGCAAAGGTACATTTTCTTGTGTGTCTCCTTTTTGCATAAAATGCGCACCTGGTCCATAATATGTCTGTTCAGGGTCTCGTGGCTGTCTGCCAAGATGCTAAAAGTTGCCACCGAACAATACCGTCTACGATTTGAGCTAAATATCTGCCTCAATTATTTTCTATTCACTTTCATTTTGAATTGAATGTGTCGCGACAAAAGTGCTATGCTGGCGAGACAAGGGCAGTTTCTTAGACACCCCAAAATCGATTAAAATTTTATTCACAAAACAACAAACTGACTAATAATAGATAGAAAATCTTATCGTACTAATTAAACAACATTGATTTCATATTAATTTTATCAATTACAATTTAATTGCGCATCATTTCAATTGTGGTCCCCTAATAGATATTATTTTTTTCGATATCAGCACATGGCAAAATATCAACAAAGCGATCCATTTAAAAATGGAAGCAACAGATTTAAATATCCTATAAATATAGGTGTATAACATGTGCATTCTGACGCACCTGGAGTAAAACAACAATATATAAAAATAAAAAAGTATAAAAAAATGTTTAAGCACGCATCTGTTCGATAATAATAAAACACGCGGACACACATTGACTGAACCGGTCCAACAACGTGTTGTGCAAATCTAACAGGATACCATTGTAAGTCCTATTAGAATTATTGAGAGGGCGAGGCCCACAATGTGCACCCATTTAAACATGCTCGTATCAAAATAAAATGGAAAAATTGGGGTGCGTGACTCATTAATAATTTATATAAAAATAAATTTATATACTAACTTACCAGTGTAACAAATTGACACCAATGTATGGGCATGTCTTCGCAGAAGACTGCTTTCGTTACCCCAAGAACATCGTTCAATAATTTGATCAATATAGTCGAAACTGGTTACAGCTGCCAAATTCCATTGTAATTTCGATAATACCAATAGTTCCCAATTCTGTAAACGAAAACAAGAGTTTTAATAAAAGTTGATGGTTAACAAGTTTAATATTATAGTGACCATGTCCTTCATAATTCCCACAGACATGCTATTCTGTCTGCATTTTATTGTATTCCTTACGGTATTGTATAAGAGACAAGTCCCCTTTTTTTGTAATAACGGCCCCACAACAAGATGATGCTGTTACAATTTTCAAACGATACAGTTTCGTAACTGCATATTAACATTTTTTAATATTAGGGTTGATTAGTAACGGAAAATCATTGAAAATATGATTGTAATTTATTTACTTTTAGATTAAAATCGAAATTGGATATCTTGAAAATTGTAAACAATGTTGTTTCTAACGAAGATAAAAAATCTATGATTTTACGAATTATTAAGAAATCAAAAACATTTATTAGTAGACGCCGATTTTATCTGAAATTGGAATCATAAATCGCCTTTTCATTGTATGAAAGTCGTATTATCTTTAATATCTTTATTAGTCAATGGATTATAAATATTTCGTTTTAGAAGTAATTATTCGTAATTTGTTAAAAAGAAAATAATAATATTTCAAAACGATTCAAAATAAAATCATCCAAACCCTCTAGATTAAATTGTTTTTCTAGAAAAATATATTTAATTTTGTTGCTATGGAAACATCTTGTTTATAAAATCGGAGGGAATATTTAAACTTTAATTTTGGATCCCTACGAACAGGAAAATTACATAAAACCACCAATTTTGATGTGGTATCAGAACAACCCCATTTAAACATAATAATTTCCTATATAATCTAGATGTAACAATATTTTGGGGTAACAAAAATATAACTTCCCACAGTTTTACGTATGTATGAAGGTGCAATTTATGTATATGAGGGTGCAAAACAAATTCCTATACAGTACCCTCTTTACAATATTTTTATGTTTTGTATAATAGCCAGTTTCTACCTACCTATAACGAAAATCTGTGAGAAAATCGGTAAGAAAGCTTTTGTGCAATATTCCTGTATGGGACGACCCGACCGGCTCTCACTAAAAATATCATGAGAAGGGAACGGAAAGGTGCATTTTAGGGTTCAATAACAAAACCGGAACCAAGACGCACAATTATGTTGATTAATAATATTATATGCGTTTTACATAACCGATTTTTCGAACTCTAAACAATTTCGATGATATTTAAAGGGTTTTATTAATATTTCGTGTGTAAGTATTAAAGACAGGATGTAATGGTGGTTGATCACCACCCCCTTAATACAATTTGCGGTAAGACGATATCTATCTGGTTAAAAAGGAAAACGACAATCTTATATAATAAAGTTGACCCTTGAAGAAATCGAGCACACGACAGGTTAAGATTTTTAAGATAATTTCACATTAAAAATGTCCGGATGTAAATTATTTTTCCCAAAATTGGGTGACATCCTTCCTCCGCTTTTAACAATGAATAAACACTTACCACAATATGTTCGTGTGTTACACTGTAATCCGTATAAGCGCATAATAATTCGATTGGCAGGAAATTTGTACTTCTTATTTTCGAGGCAATTAGGAGACATGTAGCCCCTAATAATTGTAATTGTTGACGTTTAATGGCACAAGTACAGAGAAAACGATCCATGAAATTGATGGCCAATGGTAGGACTTGGTCTTCGCACATTTGTTCTTCACATACCTGGATGGATTAAAGACACAACAGGTAGTTAGAATCAACAGGTTAATTAGATGGAAAAATTAACAAAAATTTTGTTTGTTATTTAAAGTTACAATAGTTTACTACGATTTATTTTTGGGTACGTGACGATAAGCATCTATTAATAATAAAACAACCAAAATTTTATTTATTATAGTCATATTGCCGGTCCAACAGGTGGTTAGAAATATAAACAAGATACTTACTTCGAGCATCCAAGTGGTAACCACTTTCCTCATAAATGGTTGAATGTCATTCTGAACTTTTTTAAAATAATCACACTTTGGCATATACAACACTTCATCTCTTAGTAAATTGTTGATAACACGATTATCTTGAAATATATTTCTATCTTTTAAAGCTATGTTTACAACGGACATTTTTTCAATGCATGCAAGTTCCATCATTGTAACTTGATTGTTGTTTATTAACAAAAATTTTTATGAAATTAAATGCATGCACTGTTTTATTACAAACTTAGTCAAAGCATGTACACTTGTATCGTTGAAATACCTTCACACAACTGACAAATTTCCAAAATGTTTCTGTTGATAAACGGAGGGTAACAAACAGTTTTATAGTTCCATGCACTACGTTGAGTGTGCGCATTGGTTGCTGTCCCTCCTTGTCCTTCTCATTTTCAAAACACCTGGATGAATTTTATTACAAGTTGGAATTTATTTTCGAGTATAAGTAATTCTAGTTTAAAAAGGAGGGTTTATTCACTGCCTCCCCAATTAACTACATATTCAACTTAATAATAATAATGGTATCAAGTTCAAAAGTCAATACTCAACATATTTCCGAATTTTAGAAGAAACATATTTTTTCTCACGAAAATTAGCAAAAATATTTGTTCTGCTTCATTTATTGTCAACTGGTGTATTCTAATGAGCTTTTAATTCTAGTCTGAAGCGTAATGATATATTTTTGTTGTCGCAAGTAGGTACATTTAATTTAATTACAATTACGCATAAACTGTGTCTACTTACCTCATATACCTAATTAATTCTCTTTGTACGACAAAATAATGTTTTTTATTAAATAAAACAAACACATACTTAATTAAGGATATTTATTTAGTATGTATATCACAAAGAAAAATAAATTAACATGTTGAAAAATATAAATTATAGAAATAATATACTTCACTTATTAACACTTATGTTACTTTATTGTTACTGTTGTCCTCATTGGGATATTGTAAAAGCACTAATGTGCCTGCCTGTTTGTTTTTAACTAGTTTAAAACCAGAAAAACGTGGTGTCTGTGGAACAGTACTACCCCCAGCAAGAATTACATTTTTACTATCTAAATTATCACAGGATATATTGGATTTAATATTAGTCATCAATGGAGGTGTTGTTTTCTTTTCATTTACAGGTACCGATGGTGGAACTATAGAAATTGTTTTAGTTGTACCAAAAGTTGCTTGAAATTTTGTACACTTTAATATAGACTTATAATTCAATCGACCATTTGAACTAGGTGAGTCAGTAATTTTTACAATCTTCGGATCCTATAAAAACGAAGAGTTTTGGAATTATGAATAAAAATTTAAATAATATACATTATACGTATAATAACTAATAGTTAAAAGGTTACCGTTTTAAGCCTCGGAAGTATTGTTCTCGGTTTCCATACATCTGGTATTTCTTTTTTACTTTGGACCTGAAAAGTTCCAAAAAATTTAAAACAATGATATTATATATTAATGAAAATATGTAACGTACACCGATTTTTACGTCATCATTATTGCCCTGTTCATCATCAGAATCATTTAATACAATCACTTGTTGTTCTTTAATAATTCCGTCCATAATAATTTTTTGACTTTTCTGTTCATTTGGTGGCAATTTTTCAATTAAACGATTTAGATTTGCCAAAAGATCCTTTTTTCTTTTCAATAATTCAGTTTTTTCATCTGTACAATCCTTAATACTTTTTTTTATTCTTAAAATTTCGTCATTGGCCTACAATTTTTAAAATTAATTTAATCTACATATAATGTACATATAAAAATATTAATGATAAAACTTACAGAATTTAAAATGTATGGTATTGAAAACAATTTCTTGTCATCTTTGATTAAATTCAACAATTTTCCAAATTTCGTAACATGGTATGTTATAAAACAATTTGCACGTTGTGAGAATTTTTCCATTAATTCAGATTTCTTCATATGTAACACGTGCTGACAAAATACGTCACTAACGTTTTTACCATTATGAATACCAAATGTACCACAAATCTATACAAAAGTAACTATTAGTATAGCATCTATGTTTCTTGATAAAAAAAAAAATAAAAAAACTTACGAAATGACCATTAAGGTATTCAACATCGACCGGTTTGTGCTCATCTGTGTCTAAAAGTTTACTAACAATCCTAATTTCTATTTTAAAAGTTTCTGGAATGCGTAAAAGCAGTATGGAAAAACGACTAAAACAACAAAATATAAGTTTTTTTATAAATTTGAAAAATATGTATTTACTTGTGCAAAAACTCTTTGGCAGCAGCAACACTCTCAAATCGCAAAGTTTTCCTCTCAAATGGCCAAGCAATATCAAATGAAAAATTATTGATATTTAATCTGGCACCAATATATCCAAAATGTTTAATATTTGTTAGAATATACCGATTATAATCTTTTTCTTCCAATATTGTGTTGCGTTCCATTAACTGTATTTTGGAAAATGCTTTCAACATGTGCAAAAATTGTTTTTGATTATTTGACAATATTTCACCACTTTTTGATATATCATCTTTAATAAAATTAGTAGTTGGTTTAGGTGAAATTGATTTCGGTTTCGGCAACAACCAGATCGACCGTTCTAAATTTTGCGAAGTCAAAGACGGTGTAAACAATTCAAGATTATCGCTCAAAGCATCTTTTAAATATGGCCCAACAAATACACGTTTACATGGTGTACAATAAATTCCAAAATATATTTTACATTCTATGTCATTACTTGGAAGATTTCCTTGTAATATAAAAGTTTCACCATGTTTTACAGCTTTATTTCTCAAATCTTCTAAAACATCTAGATGAATCGTATAACCAGTACGTGAAAATCTCAAAAAGACATCAGACATAAGATTGTGCTCCATATCTATAAGACGCCATTTATATTTAATATTTTGAAAAGTTGGTAACGAAGCATCTAATGGCTCCAGCAACGCAGCATCATAAGCTCCAATTTTTTCAATATCCTGTATCAATGTCAATTTATCAAAAACTTGTCGCACCAAATGTAACTGTTGCAATTTATCAACGATATCCCGATGATAAAAAATTGAAACTAGATTTTCGTACTTTTCCAATGGTTTCTTAACATTAATATCTGCTGTAATCGATTTGTCGATAGTTGGGGTTGATTTATCTAGTGTTTTCGTACATATACCACAAATTTCGAAATGATTTTTTGTTGGTTTTAGTATAAACGCCAAACTACGATTCTGATATTTTTCTGGTAAACATTCTTGTTTAATCCATTGCATTAATTCACTTTCAACTGGTGACTGCATAATATCGATATATTTTTTTGGTGGAAATTTTTCAACTGTATTCAACAACAGTCTCGATGGTTTGTCTTCTAAACACCAAATGTTAATTTTTCGCGTCATATAAAGTTTTAACAAGTTCGGCCAAGGCAAGAGTCGCGCATTGCCTGTCCAAGTTTTTGGGCCCAATGTTGACAACAATTCCGTTTCATTATTATCAATAATAGTTTCCCCTTCAAACACAGTACTATCGTTAGATGTATCGTGAAGTGTATCCAGACTTTGAGAAATTGTTATTTTTTTACGACGTTGTAACGAAAAATCGGTCGAAAATTCCTTCATATTTTTTCTCGCTAAAGGACATTGATCTTCTAAGATGTTGTCGAAAGATTGTTTACGTTTGTGAGAAATTCGCGAATCGTTGCTATTAATTCCAGTTCTTGGTTGGAATATCTCTAAATCGTCCGAATCTACTGATAGAACTGAATTATGACTTTTCTTAGGCTCCAAAACATTAAATATAGACATTTCCAAGCTCCTATCTTTCTTTTTTAACTTTTTAAGATAGTTTGGCTGTTTATTGCGTTTTATAATACTTTCTGGTACGCCTATTTGACGAGCACATGATAAACTCGTCGTGTGTTTAATTTTAATTTTATCTAAACTTTTATCCACAGGCTTAAGTTCGACATCCTTAATTTTTGGTATAATTTCCAACTTTTGAAATTTTTCCTTTGGCGAATCTTTAATGGAATTCTGTTGTTTCGGTAATACTGGACTTTTAGTAATTTTAACATTTATTTTATTTTCAATTGTAGATCCAATTTTTAAGCATCGACAATTATGGATGCGATGTATGAGACAAAAAGGCACAACATCGTTCAGACTAAAGTTTGCAAGAGGAATGTAACAGCCACTTTCTTCCAAATTTTCATTAGAAGAATTTAATGATTTTGTAATTGGTCGATCATGTTGCTCGAAATTTTCGACATAATCGCTATATCGAGATGGTAGTTTGGTGGTACGACGCGGTTTACCACCTACTACGATGGTTTTATTGTTTGCTTGAATTACCGTTTGAGTAAATTCTTTTTCAACCTAACAGAAATTTAGAACTAAATCAAAATTTCTGAAACAACAAATTACAAATTTAGGTGGTAAATTTTTCCCAAAAATAAGAATAAATTTTTTAATCATATAAACAATTATGATTAAATTGAACTTGGAGAAATTTACCACTCATAAAACGTCAATAAAAAAATGAATTACCTTTGCTAAATTCTTCTTCACTTGAAATTCAATTCTGCTAACAGCATCCGTCGAAAGAGTATCTTCATTCAAGCAAATATTTAGATTTTTTCCACAATATACCATTTGTTCAGATTTTGGACAACTACATTCAAACATGCACTCAGTTTGTTTACAATGATCCGAATTAACTTTGTCACACGCGAGACTTTTACAAACACAACCAAATTTACAAAACGATTTCGCGCACTGTCTTTCGTCTGCATCATTTAATACTTCGTCTTCTACATTACTAATAACATTAACAATTTTACAACTAAGTCTTGACAATTCCAAATCAACTTTGTTTCTTTTACGTTTCTTATGGGCCACAGTTTTTGATTCTTCGCATTCATCAGTTACGTTCTCATCCTCGTAACAAATTGGATCTTCTTTTAATATATCTTTGGTTATTTCTTTAGTTTCCACATAATCAAGTAATTTAGATACAACATCTTGCACATCTTCATCCACAGTTTTTGCTCTAATTGAATCAAAGCTAGGTGTTTTAGGCTTTTTTATGCGTACAATAATATTTTTTTGATTGTTAGCATATTTTATCGGAAAGCAGAATTTTTGCGGCTCAACTTTAACATTCGATTTCAATGCAGTTAAAGCAAATTCAATTTGGTTTTCGTCAATTACACCTTCATTAACAGGTAATAAATGCGAATGTAATATTTCCCTTCCAATTTCTGGCACAACTTCATAATATAATTTTGGTAACTGTTTAACCGACGTTTCCCAATCATCAAAACAATCCTTTAATGATTTTTTGCACAAGGGACCTGGTTTGTATTTAATTTTTACTTTATTTCGATTATTAAGTGTGTTTAATAAAGAGAGTTTTTCTGGAGTCGTTACAGGTTTTGAAGACGATTTATCTTTTATTACTGCTACACAACCAGGATTACACGATTTACGTAGCCAAACTTTTTTATCATCCAATTTTACGAAACTGGCTCGATTGGACTTTAATGGAAAGACTTTATAAGGCTCCATTTTGAATTGGCCATTATCGTCTGGTGATTTATATAAACTCCTTTTTTCGATGTTTCTTTTTGAAAATCTTTTTTTATCTATTACCATGGTTTTATTTATTTTTCTCTTATAATCTAATTTTTCGGGCGTTTTTTCAATTGATTTAACATCATCTGGTTTAGAAGGCGATTTTTCCTGCTCAAATTCTTCATTCGGTGGTATGATTAATGGCGAATTGTCCAAAATTGTGGTTTCCAATAACTTCCTTTTTTCAGCTAATGTTTTAGCTTTAATGTCTGGAAATTGTTTCGGAATTGTTTTGCTAGGAAATTTTATGTCTGTCGAAGTACTTGGTTGATAATTTGCTGGAAATCTATTCGGACTCAGTTCACGCCAATCGCGCTTCTTTAAGCCATCTTCAGCCCCCAATTTAGGTACTTTATAACTTATATTCAATTCGCTATTTTCTGTTAAAAATTTATCTAAGCTATTGCTCAAAAATGGTGAATTATCGTTTATGGAGTCGACTCCTCTTTCATTTGCTATTTCTAAAACATTTTTTGCTATTGTTTTTGTTAACTTAATTTTTTTCCGTGGTTCAGGTACTACATTTGGCACTGGTGATTTTTTATCCTTTTTTATAATTTTTCTTAATGTATCCAAAGCTACATTTATATTTTCTTTTTCATCATTTTTCGGTTCGACTACTGCATCAGCATCGTCGAATTCAACGCCACCCTGTACATTTAATATCACTAATCCTAATTCGTTTGTTTGTGAAATTAATTCATCAGATTTAGAAAGAGTATTATCTTCTACTTTATTTTCATTAAAAGAAGTGGTCAACGTTGATTCCACATTATTAGATTCTTCATTAGATAAAATATTAACATTATCTACTACTATTGAATTTTTATCAGTCTTATTATTTATACTTGCTTCGTTAGAAGTGGATATTAATATGTCCTCACTAGGCTTTTCGTCAGCTTTCCCATCTTTTTTCGAAATTTCATTATCTTTGTCCTCAATAATCGCCTTCTTTTTTTGTAAAATAATATCATTTTTCACTTCTACAATTGTTGGCTTGATTAATGCTTCTTTTTTACGATTACGTAATGAATTTAATTGTAATTTTATAAATTGCCTTAAATTTTCCGAATCATTATTAGCTGATGTGTCGATTTTTTCTGTAGAATCCGCTGATTTTACTACAGATTTATCATTTTCATCAATATTTTGAGAAGTTTCCGAGGAAGTTTCATTAATTTTACAGCTTTCTAGGTTGCTAATTTCGTCGGTTTCTTTCGTTATAATTATTTCCGAATTAATTTCAACCTCTACTAAATTATCTTTTTCGGATTCTGATGTTTGTTCAGATTCTGGTGATTCTTCGGAGTCTGATATTTCTTCGGATTCTAATATTTCTTCAACACCCATCGAAGAATCAGTGATATTGCTAGTTATTTCAATTTCATTTTGTTTCTCTTCAATTTGTTGATTATTTATTATTACTGAAGAATTGGAATTTGTTGAAATATCATCTACTGGTTCTTCACAAGACTGTTGCGATGAAGAAACAACATTTTCTTTCGACTCATTTGTTTGATCATTTTGTAGAGATTTATACAACTGTAGTTGTTTAAGTAAATCATCGCATGACCATCCAGTCTTTTCCAATATGTTCTTGATTGGATTAAAATCCATAATTTACCTGTATATGAAAATATTGGAGCTTAGTAAAATAATAAAATATTATTCATGCATGTTCTAATAATTACTAATAGGAACAACAATTTTTATTGTTTATTATTTAATTAATTATCAAATAATGTTACTATTCACATATAATATACATTTCAGGTAGCATTTAAAATTATTATAGAGCTCGTAGGTATATATTAGACATCTAGTGTAATCGCAATAAAGTTCATCAGATAGATACCAGCATTTATATTTTTTTATTGTGTTTTTATTTTTAATATTACCTACTGTTTATAAATCTAGATATCTTATTCTTACCTGTCTTGTAAAATAGCGATATCAGTTGTATTCTTGTAAATATTTTCCTAATCTTATCAAGTTTTATAGAAACCGGTAGAAACTAACAATCGTTTTATAGTCATATTTACGAAAATCGTTAAAACTGTAGTAATATTTAATATGTATATTTATCGATTTAATTCAATTCGGACATTATTCAGTGTTAAAATTAATTTCATCAATGATTTTCGTAAAATTTATTTTTATATTAATCAAATATAATAAAATAAATTACAACTATACTATTACGACGTAATTTAGATAGCAAGTTTAGCTTAGCATTAAAAAAAACATGGCGGATTCAACGTTATTTAAAATACCTACTCTTACATTTATAAAGAATATTGGAAAAAGTGACTATACAAATATATATATATATACATTAAAAATTTTTTAACCAATATACAATTTTACCTCAGTTAAATGTAAAAATAGAAAAGAAAGAAAATTTACAGAAATATAAATAGAAAATTATTTAAACTATGCAACACACAAGACATCTAAATGATAGATCAAGATGGCGAAATGAAAAACTGTCAAAAATAGGAAAAGCTTCCATTTTTAATTTACTTTTTTATTAGATTAAAGACAATTATTACATAAAATGTAAATTATAATGTAAAAATTTATACAAATAAATAAAAAATTTCAACGGAATTTTTAATTAATTATTATATTACCTACTAGGTACAGCTTTCGAACTCAATTTTGAAAAAAACTATTGAAAAGTTTTAAAATGGCACTTTTGATTAACATTACAAATGTTTTTAATATTAAGTTTCAAAATGTTATCGATGTTACTATATTTATTTTGTACTAAACTAATATGCTAATAATTATGCATAAATAAGCATAATTGTCAAAATTTTGAAGAAAGAAAACATTTTAACTTACTTTGGGTACTAATTATACTTATAACTTTTTACAAATTTTTACTAATATAAAATAATTACATTTCGTCAAAATGTTTTCACGCACTTAAAAATAAAATTAAATAAATCATGAACGTAATAATATGATTATTCACACTAATCAAATAGCTGTAGCTAATACTCAACTACTCTATCGACTTTACTCCGTAAGAATCTGCTGTACATGTAAACATTTTACAATTTAATAAAATTCGTTTAAAACTGTCTAAATCACGCTGTGCATTACATATAAAATCAAATTCAATATTTGGAAATGTTTTAAATCAATTTCAGTATTATCTTACCTTAATGTGGACTTTTTTTTGAAAAAGTAACAAATTTCACATTTTTCTGGAGTGCAAACAACACAACTGTCATTTAATCAAAATGGTGTAAACGGATGTTCCGGCACAGCTGGTATTTAGGAAAATACAAATAAAGGCGCTGAGAGCAATTGTCATTTTACTAATTTACAAATTTTCTACTTAACAGTATTTGCTTTGAGTAAATTGAATGTAAAAAGATTTTACCTAAACGTAATCTACTACTTTATTGCTGAAATGAATTAAAATACAATCGGAACTAAAAAATAAAAAATAGCCATTTTATTGGTAAATAAAGTCACGTGCACATTTAAAGATTAGGTTTACATTTTTCCTGAGTGATTATTTTCTGGAATATTTATCCTAAAGAATTTGTAAAAAATGAATCATATCAAGAAATGTAGATAAATTTAATTTTTACTTCTGCTGATATAAATTGTTTACAATCTGTTTTCTTCTTCTGTTGGTTTAAAATAATTATATGCGCAGTTGCGCACTATTTAAATAAATTGAAATAAACGATTCTAACCTAACTTTTTATTTAATCACATTAGAAAATATACAATTTTTCAAATATTTTACTGCAAACAATATTTAGTCCTTAAAAAAATAATTTTTCGCATATGAGGACGTTGTTGGTTATCTTCTCTTATTTTCGGAACTTCGCCTAGTAAAATAAAGTTAAGGAAAAGTTTGCAAAAATTTTAAGAATCAATCTATAAAAAAATATGAATCAGCATAAAAAGGATATTGTTTATCTCGTAATTCAATTCGTTCATGGGATCTTTCTCGTCCATATGGCGACACTTCCTAAAATGAATAAATTGTTAATAAATTATTTTATCTATAAAAATATAAACGCACTCTAGTTCGATGATGTTTTTCTCTTAAATGGGGTTGTTCTACGATTTCACCATTTTGATGGGATAATAATTTAGCTATAAAACAACAAGTTAAATTTTATAATCTTCAATTAAAAAATATTACCTTTTTCTTCTTCACGACGCCTTTTCATTTCAGCTTGAATGGCTTCTTCCGCTCTATCCTATAATAAAAATAAAATAGAAAAAAATTTCCTAAGTCGATTATCGTTTAATTTTACCCGTTTTCTTCCCATTTTTCGTTCCTTCCTCAATTCCTTCTCTTCATCACTTAATTTTTCACGTTTTTCTTTGACTTTAACCGATCTTTCTTTTTTTGGTAATTTCTCATTTAAATATTCCAATTGTTGTTGTTGTTGTTGTTGCTGTTGTTTTCTGTCTTCATGTTTGGAACTCTGCAGACAAGCAACCATTTGTTTGTCATTAGATGGATTTTGTAGCGTTAAGGCCGTAGCAGAGTAGACGGATAGAGTTGTGTTTCTTTGCAATTTTTCTGCCAACCCTTTTTATACTACTTGCATACGTTTTTAAAGATTGTTATTTTTTAATCATAATTAAATTAACTCCAAGGTAATTAGTCACTTCATCGAGTCAGCTTTGGAACAAATGCAGTGCCATCAATTCAAATAGCAGTTGGCTATGTGGTATCCATGACATTTTAAAAATTTTTATAAAAACGATGGCTTGTTTAACATTTTTATTTTATCCAAGCTAAAATGTGGAATTTTTTCTTACCTGGCGCTACATAAAAACCAAAGACTCATCGATTTATTTTGTGGGGGATTTTTTATTTAAGTTTTACCTCTTCATCATTCCTTTTTCCCATACCTACCTGACTGGATTCCAATTGAATATTTGATATAATACGGAAGATTGGGCTGATTTAACACAAAAACAGTTCAAGAAATTAAAAATAGAAATGTGTCCACATTGTAGCACTAATATTTTAAAAACACAAACACTTCTTCACTCTTCTTCGGTATATTTTCAATTTTTTTTCTTCTCAACTTCACCAAAATAGTCCATTATCCAATCAAAAAAGAATCTTCCATAATTTATAAGTATATTTTAAAAGATTTTTCCTTCATTCATATTATGAAATTTTAATATGAAATAATAATTAATTGGAAATTACCATGTAACGAAATTATTTCCATTTTAATTTATTTACCATTTTTATTAAATTCATATTCAGTGAGAAACAATTGGAAAATACTTGTTGAATTTATTGAAGATTTCATCAATGGGAAATATTTAAAGAACGTTCGAAATTTCAATAGAAAAAATACAGAGAGAAAAGCCGATTTCACAAAACTTTTTCCACAATTTTGTTTAAAATGAGAAATTATATTTCAGCCCAATCTCCCAAATTGATTTTTTTAACATATAACAACACACTTATTATTAACCATTATTGGGGAGGAGGAGCAGTTTAGTGACCAAATTTTTGTGATTAAAATTTGCTGATGTATTTTTTAGGTCACTCCGATACTAACCTTCGATGAAGAACCATCCATTTTTCTTCGTTTTACATCTAAAAAAAACAAATCCATAATCAAATTATTGTTTTTCAATTAATATTGTTGGTATTTTACCTCTATCGGGATCGGATTCCTGGCTATATCTAGCAACATTTCCATTACCACTTAACGTAAATTCACGTTCATCACGAAAATGTTCTGGTCTACGTTCTTCATAATACCGTTCAACTTGTCTTTCACTTGAATAACGTATATCATCTTTAGGGCTCACCATTTCTATGTATCGTTCCTCCTGTTATCACTAATTTTAGACAACAAAACAATAGAAAAAAAAAACTATTTTTCTTACTCTATATGGACGTTCTTGTCTTTCCTCTTTACTGGATAGTTTCTCTTCTTTTCGTTCACGTCGTTTCTCTTTTTCACGTTCTTTTTCATATTCATCACGTTTCTCTTCTTTTTTGAATTTCTCTTTTGATTCATCTTTAAACGTTATTTTTTCAGGTTTTTCTCTAAGACTAAACAAAATAAAAACATTGAATTGATTTTAACAAATTAATTGGAAAAATTTACTTGTATTCAGATATATTTTGGTTTTTATTTGGAGATTTTATTTCTTCTACTTGACGATTGGAATTTTTCTCTTTTTTCTCTTTATTTCCCTCTTCTGTAATATTTTTTTTTATATATAAAATTACACCAATCATTTACTAACGAATTTACCTTTTATAATAGCATTTCCATTCTGTTTATTTCCATCTTCATTTCTATTCTCATTTGCTTTGGCCAACTACAATAAATGCAACTTTAAAAAATTCCATCTCCTTATAAAAAAAATTATACCTTTTCTTTTTCAACTGGTATATGAAAATCACTTTCTTTCATCATATGTCCACTACTCATTCTTTGTTTCAACAAACCCAAATAACTGCTCGACAATGTAAATAAATCTTGACGATTGTTTTTCTCTTCGTCGCGTACTTTTTCAATACGCCGTTCAATAAATTGACTTAATTTAATTAAAACTGGAAAATATGGTATGATTTTTATTAAAATTGTTAATGCATTCCTTATTTGAACATAATCCTTCGATTCCAGACATGTGACCATTGCTTTTGCTAATTTATAATGCCATTTGTGGCATACGTGTCGATAATTCTCATAACCAACATTATCTAAACTATCGGCATGTTGATTACTTTCACGATATTTTGTTACGAAACCAGGATAGTTTGCGCATTCTTTATCGAAAATCTCTTTTGATTTGTGCCATCGCATCACTGTTTCTAGCATTGCGTATAGAAAACGGCCATAACGCATTGCTTCATTTTCTGTACACGACGTTATTGAGTAAGTTACGTCGCAGAAAAGCTAACATAAAAAACAAACAACATAATAAATTGCGAATCAATAATATTAATCATCTAATAGCCAAAAAAAAAACTTACTCTATCAAAGCACAACAAAGTGGAAAAATTTGGTGTCTTCAATGAATGTATCGTTAAAACAAATTTGGCACAATAAACAGCATCAATTTGTGTAAATGTACAACGTGGAAATAAACACAATTGTAAAAATCTTGTAATTGTTTCATTTTTAGCTGCTTTTGCTTGTCTCGATAAAAACCAATGATCTTTTTCTTGTTTTAAACGATACATAATTTTCTCAACATGTTCAGTTTGTTTCTTTTTTTCATCTTGTAATTTTTCCATTAATGTTGTAAAACGTTCTTGTTCTTTTTTACTTTTCGTACTTGAATCCATTAACGCCAATGATTGTTGTTTATTTTTACTTATTACTTGTTGGTAAGTTTCATCTGGTACATATAAATCGTACATAGTTAATGACCAAAATGTTGCCAGAAATTGTGGCGAAATATCTTCCCAAACTTTTGCTGGATGTAATGGAATTATTGAGGCATGTACTGGTTCCATTATTTCACAAACAGCTTCATAATATTTTTGATTTTTTACCGTACTGGACATTTTCTTATAATTAGGATCCGTTTTACGCAACTGATCGTATCTCATCTAAAAACGAATTCAATTAAGTCTTAATAAACCAATTTAAATAATATCCATTTTTTACATTTATGGCATGATTAAACATTGGTCTAGCCAGGAAAAATGCAACTTCATTAGGAATGTGATAATCGATTAGCATACTCTGTATTGACGGTAATTTATTTACATATTCGTCAACTGACAAAGTTGAACCAAGAAATGTACCGAATTGTACCAACGTATCCTGGCATTGATCCGATAATTTTCCAACTAATTTTAAATGGCTTTTTTGCGTTTCTCTGTATACAACGCAGTAATTTTGTTGTGCCATTAGTAAACACAAAGCGACGGCTAAATCCTGTTCTGACATTGCCTCTTTAAGACGTAAAGATGATTTTTTTGTATTTCGTACTTGACTAAAGTAACCAGCTTCGGCTTTCAGCAATTCACCGCCAGCCATTGCATTCAATTGATCCATTGTTAGATCTTCGGCTGCATCAACACCGGCCATTTTTTGGACCACCTCTTTCAATATTAACAAATCCAAACTTTTTTGTGCTTTCAATTGATTGGCTACATATTGCAATAAACCCGACAATTCAATAACATACTTCTTGTAAACAGCACCGCAGAAACTACTCAAACTTTGCAACCACGTTGAAATTGATGTGCTATCATGCTTAACACGTTTCTTATCAGCATTTGCCAAACATTCAATTAGGCAATAACCGAGTACATCGTACGATAAATTTGTTAAATATTTTAATGAATCAACTACTGGATTAATTAAATTATTATAAACTTGTATTTGCAACAGAATATAATCAAATAGAAATCCAGGGGAACAGTGCGTTAATTTACCAATTAATCTACCAACTGGTTTAACATTCTCTTTACTAACACGTTTCATAATATTCTTTAACTGTTTCTCAGAATCGCCTCGTTTACGTATTAAATCTGGATAAAGAAAGTATGTTTCATTTTTCCAACGATTATACAAACAATATCTAATCTGATATGGATATAATTTTAGTAATGTCCAAATTTCTTCAGCAATACAACAGTTACAATCTAAATACGATAATGATGGTAAAATTGTTGTATCAATTAATGATAAAATATCGTAATAGAGATTGTTGTGATCTTTTGTTGGCTGACATTTCGCATTATCGATTCCAATAAAATTTAGTGCCGATTTTGCAAGTCGTACAATTTTCGACAACAATACCGTATCGTAACGTAACGATGAACTTAGTGTTAATAACATAGGAATGGCAGTATTTTGAAGTTCACCGAAAGTTTTCACTGGTTTCGGTGTTAGTGGATTATCATGTGGTTCGACGGACTTACGATTTATTTTATTACCCAGTTTACAATGACTGAAAACAGATTTTATAAAAAAAATAAAAGTAGAATCGAAAAAACTCTTACTCTCTGTACAAAGGTTCGATCACTGTATGCAATAAAGCACATAATGCGTTTGCAACTGGTTCATAATTGACTGCAAATTTGTCTGGTAAACGTTTTATAAGTATCTGAGCCGTATTCCAATCACCAACCAATAATAACGCCTCACATAGCCCCAATTTTTGGTTACCTTCATAACGATTAATATTAGTGTCTAACTCTTCCGGTGTCTCTTCTTTATCCTTGTTATTAATAGAAACAATTTGTAGCTTTCTTACATATTCTTTAGCATCTTTTAACTCTTTCTCACACTCTTTAGCTACCTGTCTATCCTCTGGTGTTAACTAAGTATTTAGAAAAAAAATAGTTACTTAAGAAACAGCAATAAATGAACAACTTACCCAAAAGTAAATGTGATCCAAACTGATGAGATTATGTTGTAACAGTTGTGCAACTAATACGAATAAAGATTGTGGTATATCTGTACCATTTTTCTTTAAGAATGCAAATTTCGTTGATAATACTTCACTAATTATTTTCGGATCGTTCATATAAGATTTTATTAATGGAACAAACACACGTGCATCTTTTGGTTTACTTTCAAAACTCTCTAAAATTATATCTAAAACACGATTTGGATCTAAATTAAAACAACCAATCAACGATTGAACAATATCTAGTAAATTTTGATGATTTGTTTCTTCGGAAAATTGTACATTCAATTCAGCTTGTAGTTTGGAAAAGCCCTCACATTCTTCTCGAAATAAATTGAATTTTCTTTGTTTATAGTATAGTTTTGTTTTGACTTTAATAAATTTTGAGTAATACGTGCGATTTTTAAGCACTCCAACATCTTGTAAAGTGTCTATTTCTAGGCGTTCTTTTAGTAGTTTATCTGATAGGAATTTTTCACATTCTTTTACAATAAAACAAAAGTTTTCTCGTTCCCTAGTATCCTCTCCATCTAAGGTTGATGTATAGGAATCGGTTGCGTTTAGAATATCTAAGATTATTGAAGGAATGTCACTATGCAAGGACTACAAATTAAATATTAAAGGAATTGTCGCAATTTTCTTGAAGAATTGTATATTACCACTAGTTCTTGTAGTGCAGACACTACGGACTCCTTTTTTATTACACCCTTTATACCTTTATCTACTAATGAAGTAATATTCACAGTAATATTTGAAATTTTTCCATGTTTATCAAAAATGGGTGTTTTGGTATCATCTTTTAACAAACTTATGCAACATTTTGAGCTACAAATCAATAGGAAGAATTTATTGGAATTTTTTCTAAAATATTTATATATATTTACAATTCTTGTTTTCCTGTACTTTCCCAATTTTTCCAAATATCACCACTTAAAACACCAGCCATTTTAATAAAAAATGCAACTGACGCACATCAGACATCAACAACAAACGCAATGTGCCTTTAATACCAACATTAAATATCTTATATTCAAATATTACCAAAATTGGCACTAAAACTTAACCTGTCAGTCCTGTCACGGGAACGCCGACTCTTAACGATAGAGTTCGTCGTTTTGCTGGGTTTTGCCGGCTAAATTACAAGATTTTAAAATAAAAAATTTCACCAAATTTCTTTAAACCTTTATTAAAATAAAATAAGCCATAGAATACATAATTAATTTAAATATTCACAAAACATATATAAAAAAAACTCTAAATTTCCTGACCTAATAACGATAATTGTTTTAAAAACTGTTTAGCATTATTTAATGTTGTAGAACCGTAAATTATTCGTTTGGTGTTGCCAGCAGCAGTCTTTTGCTAAACATAAAAACATTTGTTAAATTCTTTCAAAAATATTATGAAACATAAGTACCTTTGCGTAATCTACCAAATTCTGATATTCAATGTAATTACCACCACCTACAATAAAAACAATAGCATCTTGGAATGCGGCCCGATTTTTAGGAATTTCCGTTACTTTTAGTTGTTTTGGATCTAAATAATGATAGTCATCCATTTCTATACTATTTTTAAATTCCATTAAATGGTCCACAATTCGTGTAACAGGCAAGTTCTAAACAAAAAAAAAACATCAAGTATAAAGTTTGTTTCAATTAAAAATAGATTCTTACATGTCTCTTAACAACTAAATTTTTAACACCCTCCATTACAAAACTAGATCCCTGCGATACCAATTTAGAGAACATATTCACAGTTTTGGTACCAGCACCTTCATATTGATTCAAACCTGCTGCCATTTTGGTAAAACCCCTTAAAAAACTAGTTAATTTTGCGTAAATTTCACATAAAAACACTTACTTCCACCGTTTAATATATGCAATTGGTGTTAAATCACACCCTGCTTCCGTTAATACTGCTTCATATCGATTTAAATCACTTTCACTAATATGCATTGAACAAATGTAATAAATAATAAACAATCTCATTTTATCTTCTGGTGTTCCTGCATTTGAATCTGACAAAATTTCCATTACAGCTTTGTCCAAACCTTGTTGAGTTTTACTCATAATTTTTTCCTCCATTTCGAAAAATGTATCCAATTTGCGCTGTTTAATATCATTTAAAATAGCTTTAAAATAAAACTGTTAAAAATACGCAAATTAATTGAATTGACAAATAATAAACCTGTTGCTGTCGATGTATGCATATCGATTAAACGTTTCTTTTCAATCAATTGCGGCAATGAATTAACAGCAGTTGTGATCTTAGCTGTATTATCCGAAACCATATTTAGCACCAAATCACTTTCACCATCAATTCCCATAGAATGTTTTAATCTTTTTACTTCTTCCTCAGAATTACGATATTGTTCTAATTCTTCTTGAATTGCTTCGGCAACTGTTGGAAACGGGGAACCTTTATGGGTCGACCAAAATTTGTCTTTAGCGTCCAAATCACATGTTCTGCTTTTGGCACGCGCTCCTCCAACTGGAATTTTTTCCTCCAGAACGACTCTATTTAACGATAAATTCAGTACATCATGGGCTAAGGCTTGATAAGTCCAAGTGTGATGTAACGGTGTTGCCATATCTATATTTCTATCTAAAATAATTAATATAGGCCTTTGGAAATTGAAATCACCACTTTGACCATCAGATTGAAATAAATTATTTCTTGCGTCGAATAAATTCTCTCGTAATTTTTTATCTAGTTTTATTGCAACCATTTCAGCGGCATTTCCTTTAGGACTACGAATTAGGGGAACAGTTCCTTTAGAAAAAATTAAATAAATTTATTTAATAAAATACTTTTAACATTATTTCTTGCCTAATGTGACAAATACTGAAAATAAACTATCGACAATCGAGTCTATTATGTAGTCCATTTCTGTATCTTTTATATCTCCTTTATTGATTGCTTAAAACAAAAAAATTTTAGTGAAATTAAATATAAATAAGTTTAAAAATACCATAATATGAAAGACTTTCACTATTTTGGTGTTTTAATATACACATATCATCTTCCAATGAAATGAAATTTACATATTGGTCATAAACCTAGAAAAAATGTTATATTTCACATTACTTTAAACCAAATTTTATCTTTCATATATTACTTTGTGTATGTTCGCAACACAATTTGCTTGTATAGCGGAAGATGCCAAATCTTCCAATTTTTGTCGTGAAATAGGAGATATAAAATTCAAATGATACACATCATAAACACTCCTTTGGAAATCTTGACTAATTCTACCTAAGTTTTCTTCACTTGGAGCACAAAAATAGATTGCTGGCACTTCTGGAATAGGATCGCGTTGGGAATGTAATTGACTACAAATTGGCAGTTTAATTTAGCATTAATAAAACAATAATAAGTTGAAGGAAAATTACACAAATAATGTTACGCCTTCTTCTCGTAATTCCTTTACAGAAAGTAAAGGTGAAATTATGTCTTGACCAATTTTGTCGTATACTAAAACCTTCCAAACGGGCTCAGAAGAAGATAATTTTGTGATAGGTTTATTTAAATTTAACATTTGCTTTATAGCATCTACAATATTTAAATTAGTTTCAAATGATACGTGGATAAAAAAGTCTTACTAATTTGCTTCTGTCGTAAGGAACTCATTTTTTACATTCACTTTTTACAAGTTTATCAAATAAATATTCTGTTGAAATTTGTTGAAATATAAATATTTGCGATTTGGGGGTTAGATTTTACGTGGTACATTTACAGGTAACTGTAAAAATAGATTAAAATTTGGCAGCATCGCAAAAGAAGCCATGCTCCAGTGGCCCCAACACAGTAACTAGAGTAATTTGTTACATTTTAAGGCGAATTTTAGTGAGATACAGGTATGTTTGTATGCTGATATGAATATACCATATCGGTTTTGCGAGAAATAGGTATCTCGTTCAAAAACACCTCATATGGACGTGATACGTTGATGTTTATAAACCAGTCAAATTTCAAATGTAACCGTCGTTTCTCCTTTCATTTTATACAAATGATTTATCCGAATTCGTGGGGGATTCGTCCAAAAAAAAGAAACTTGTTCCGTCTGTGCATGTCCATGGTACAGATTCTGATTTTCGGTGTTGCCAAATTTGAATCAGCTGCCAATTTCAGTCTAATGTTTAAAAAAAGAACGTTCTATTTTCTGTTCTGTTCTAAAAACCTACTCTAAAAAGAGATGCCTAAACACTCTGATCGTGCACGGGTTTGAAAAAGGAAAGTAGTTTTTATTTTCTAATGTTAGCTGTCATCAATGTCATCCTGTCATGTTTATGTAAAAATAACAGTGAACAAGACGAATCTAAATTATAAGAAAAATTTCAAAAATGAACTAGTACAAAATCTTCAGAAAAGTACAATATTAGTTTAAAGAATTTGACTATGTATTTTTACAAAAATTTATTTATTTTGAATATTCATAAAAATTTATTTTAAAAAAATGGTTTCATTCAATATGTTATTTACATTTTTATTGTAAATTTGATGGTAATAACATAAATAATTATAAGAAAAACGATAAGTGTTGTAACAATGAATAAGTTTGCCGACTATTTTTTCATATGTGGTCTTGATTTACATTCTGGACTCGAAACAGACAAATATTCAGGTAATAATAAATAAATATTTTATTAAAATCATTAAATATTTATTTCCAGAAGACAATTTACATGTTTCACCGTTAGAAAGATCCTATAAATCTAAAGTTTTAGCGCATTATCCAGAAAATGTGTCTTCAAATCCGTTTGACGAATCTGCTGTTTGCATGGTATTTTTTTTATACACATTACTTGAAAAAACAATTTTTTTAATATAAATATTTATGCAGCTGGCATTGCCAAGCGGTTTACGGTTTCGTACTCAAAAACATTCTGTAACACAAGCTCCATGTTTCCATTCGTTTCTTATAACTAGAGAAGATGGCAAACGGAATTATGGCTTTAGTTTGATATTCTATGAAGAAGTGCGAAATCGAGATCTATGTACAGCCATGCAAACACTTCAAGTAACATATATTTATTACTCTTAAAAAAGTTATGGAATAATTTTAATTTGTTTTTAGTCAATGTACATAATAGAACAGTCGAGCGATATTAAATTACGTGCAAAAGTTGTACAAAACCAATCAAATCAATCTCGTTCCTTGCCAAGACATTTTAAATTAAGTCCGCACAGTCCTGGGGGTGGCGCGGCACTCACCTATTATGACATTTCTAAAGACAAGTTATTTGTGTCGAAAAGTATTGGTATTATTTGTAAGGCAGCATATGTTCATGCAGCTAAAATATTCCTAGAAAATTTATACAGGTAACGACTGTTTTTTAAAACAATATTTTTTGGAATGAATAATATATGATATATTTTTAGATGTGCTCCTCGTCGAGCAACTACAAACTATAATTTAAGTTTGGAAAGTTACGTTTTTAACATACTGTATGAAGTAGAAGTTCCGTTTCCTGGTAAAAGTATCCTTATTCATTTACCACCATCAGATCCTCATTTACCACCAATTAGTACTATTCTCCAAAATCCTGGCTCTCCTTTAGAACTACCCCATTTTGACTATCCCATAAGACTGATGTTTTCATGGCTGGGTGTTGATATTGTTGTGCAACTATTCACATGTCTTTTATTGGAAAATCAAGTTTTATTACGAAGTACAGATTGTCATCGACTAATGGTCGTAGCTGAAGCTGTTACCTCTCTATTATTTCCATTTACATGGCCTCATGTTTATGTTCCAATTTTACCAGCAGCTTTACACCATTTTCTAGACGCTCCAGTACCATTTCTAATGGGTTTATATGCTTCGTCTGAAAATATTAAAGTCGCTTCAGAAGCAAGTCTTTGTTTCGTGGATATTGACAAATGTAAAGTGCAATTACCCGAAGAATTGCCAGCTTTTCCACATTTAGAGGAATTTACAGCAGAGATTTGGTCTTCTTTGGATAAACATGGTATTCATGTGCCGAATTCGGAGAATGTGCGAAATACTCAAGTATATGCATTTTTCTACTGAAGTTTCCTTATTTTCTATCAAACGTATATTTAATTGTAGGAAATTATGTCGAGGAGTTGTACATTGCCGGGAAGGCCACAACCACGTCGCAAACCTTCAATTCATGACAGTACAATAGATAGTGAACGACCACCATCGCCGCCAGGATCAGCCAGATCGGAAGCTTTACAGCGTATTGCTGATATAGTTCGACGTACCGGCGTTACATTGGATCAAAACGAGGGTACACAACCTGCTGATGCCTATATTGAAGATTTGCGATTCAATAATTCGATCAGGGAAATTTTTTTGAATCAATTCGTACATATCTTTCAGTCGTATGAGAATTTTGTTATCTTCCCGAATCAAGTAAGACATTATAATTAATTTACAAAAGTGTTTATTATTAATATTGTATGCAGGATAAACAGGACTGGTTAATTAATCGTGATTCAATGCAAAACTTCGACAAAGCATCATTTTTATCCGATCAACCAGAACAGGATCGTTTATTTCTTTGGCGTTTTCTTGAATCTCAAATGTTTGCCACACTAATAGACAATAAAATCTTATCAATGTGGAATGAAGTTGATGAGAAACTATCAATATTCGATAATCGAATAAAAATATTGAAACAACGTTATGGTGGTGAGAATTTAATGCGTTCATTATGTTATGAACCGTGTACAAGTTCGTATGATACACAAAAATTAATTGAACAACGTATGCAATATCCATTTTTCGAATCACCATCACCGAAGGAAGTGTTAAATTCCACAACAAGTCAAACGATAAGCAGAAATTTTCCGCTTTTGAATAAAGAAATACTAAATAAAACGCCTGTTATTAATAAAGGTAGTATTCCAAGGGCAAGTGCATTAAAAAAGGGTTTAAGTTTTGAAAGACCGCCAATAGGTGGTTCGCATTCATCTGAAAAGTCTAATGTTAATAAATTCAGTAACAATCAAGATATGTCGCCGGCATTAATTGCTCAAGCCAATTGGAAATTTGTGGAAACATTATTAAAAGATTGTAAAATGAAAACCAAACGTATGCTTTTGGCCAAATTGGGTGCAGAAGGCGTTACATTGTCCAGTGGGAATGCATTTGATAGTTTTGGAGCAGTGGAAGAGAATACTTTGGTAGCTTCTTTGTGTGAATTTTTAGAACGAGTTTGGTCACATGGATTGCAAAATAAAAGAGGTAAATCGGCATTATGGTCGTATTTGCTTGCTTATCAAGAAAAACACCATCCAATTAATAAAAATAATTATTCAAATGGTAAAATACATTGCAATTTACGGATTTTAGGGAATTAATTTCAAACATTTTTGTAGAAGGGATGTCACGATTGTCTTTAAATTTAGAAAACTGGAATATTACCACAAATGATTCCAATAAAAGTGTGAAAGTTGATTTGCCAACGTTACCAACGTCTTTAATTTTTGATATGCAGTAGGGTGTTTTTTTTTATATAAAAATTTCATTTGTATATTAAGGAATTTTTTTAGAAATGTGCAATCAATGCGAGATGTGAAAACTGGCATTGGAATGGCTAGGGCATGGGTACGATTAGCATTAGAAAAAAAACAATTGTCAAAACATTTAGGTAGTTTATTGTCCGATCAAAGTTTATTACGTAGTCAATATAAACGTTCAGCATTTTTACGTTGTGAAGAAGAACGTGAACAGTTCTTATATCATTTATTATCATTAAATGCAGTTGATTATTTTTGTTTTACAAGCACGTACCCAACAACTGGTAATAATTTACATTAAATAGAAAATTAAAATGTGAACTTAATTGTTTGTTTCGTGTAGTGATACGATATCGTATTGTGATAGTACCATCGAAAAAAGGTACCTCAACGTCAGCTAATGTGTGGATTGTATTGTCTGGTACACTGTCGGAAACTAGTCACATTCCAGTTCCAAAATCGACGCTTAATTTTGAGTATAAGGTGAATGCACTACTTCAACAATTCTTAAGAATTGATAATTTAATATTTGTTGGATATTTTAGCATAGTAACTTGGGCGTATTAACCACTTTACGAATAGGTCACGATAATTCTGGATTATACGCTAAATGGATGGTCGATCATGTAATTGTACGAAACGAAATAACTGGACATACATACAAGTACACCATAATTTCTCTAGGCTTTTTGATTTTTTTCTAATGGAAATTTATTCATAGATTTCCTTGTGGCAGATGGTTGGGACGTGGCGTTGATGATGGATCAACAGAACGCTTATTAGTTGGTAACCTGTTAGTACGAAATGATGAAAATGAAGAGATTTCGGGTCCCAGTGTGAGTAGTACTCCACCGCCACGTTGTCGTTCCCCATCTGGGCCCCCACAAAGACTGGAATTAAAACCAACACAAATTCAACATATGCTGGGCGATTGCGTTAATAATATCGTAAAATGGCATTACAGACGTAATTCAGAACGGCATACAACATTAACTGCATTATTATGCAGTGAAAATGGATTAGTTTTCTGTTTGGAGAACGTTTTCTTGCTTGGTTTTAAATCTGCCCGTTTGTTTGTTGGAAAAAATTATCTGTGGGATTATTTTGGTAGTTATTTTTTTAAATCAAAATTAATGCATTTATATTTAAACCCTTTACATTTTGTTTAGTTCGTGTAAAAGAACAGTTTGAATGCGAATTAATGGAAGGTTCTTGTAATAGATCAGCTAGTTTAGAACGTAATC
The DNA here is from genome assembly GCA_004796505.1 of Oryzaephilus surinamensis. Taxonomy (NCBI): domain Eukaryota; kingdom Metazoa; phylum Arthropoda; class Insecta; order Coleoptera; family Silvanidae; genus Oryzaephilus; species Oryzaephilus surinamensis. The sequence goes on along the minus strand of SSSI01007793.1, from coordinate 11,587 downwards.
ATCAAGAAACAGTTGCTGTATGGAGATGTTATTGTCATTTAGTTGATGAAATCATGCATACTAGTCAGAATTTAGGGAAAGATGGAAAGTTTCAGTTATTTATTTGTCTTAGTGTTCGGTATTTGTTTTATACAACTTATTAAAAAACCAGTTTGATTTAATTTCACTTATTTTAGAGAGCATTTGTTGCATCGCATGCTAGTACCGATGGCAACTTGTAAAATAACAGCAGAAATGTACGATGAAAATTCATTTTTAAGAAATAGAGGCCTGTTAACGTTTCTTAGACAAATTCTATTACCGTTAGATGAACTGGATGTTGTTTTGGAAAATTCTGTAACACATGGTATTTCTTCACCCTCTCCTCATGTCTAATTTTTTAGTCTAGTCTAATTTTTATGATATTATTTTGAAGAGCATATCCTTTTTTATTACCTAAGTTCATAAATTATATTGATATTATTTTGTGATTAATTTTAATTGTACCTATATACGAGATGACAATTTTTTTATATACTTGCCAAATGATATAACATAAACCAAAAAATATTTTTATTTAGGGATTTCTCTTGTTTTTATTGTGATATTATTGATCTGATTAATAAAGTTATAATTTTTTTTATAAAATCAACCAAGGTTTTTGTTTTTTATTTATGTACCTTTTATCAGAGACAATATTTAGATCTATACGTGGAAAACGTGATAATTTTCCAGGAGTTATTTACTATTATGTGAAAATTGTAAAATAAATAGGTATCAATAAAAAGACTCATATGTATATAAATTGTATTGATTTACATGTTAATGATTAATGAAAAGAAAGGCAAATATATTAATATGAAATGAATGCTCTTATGAATACATTTCAAAAAAAAAATAAAAATAAATTACCCAGAATGCGTATAGATGGCACTAAAATTGTTAATGTTTGTAATGGCGGACAAAAGTTTGATGTTGTTCAGTTAACAAAATATTAGTTAAAATAATAACAAATTGTATGATGCCATAATGCATAATTTATGTTATTGTAAACATTTAAATTACCAAACGAGTATTAGTGACATAAACTTTCTTGAAATATCTAATAATACATTTATAGTGTATTAGTTATAACTTATATGAAATAGACTGCGTAACAAATGGAGCCATATTTCCAAAATATTGAAATTAATATTAAAAAATGTTAATAATAAATAATTTTTAATGAGATGTAAGTGCTATAATTCTTTATGCAATTAAAAATAATACTATTAAATATGGTTTGTACTTGTTAAACTAAGTAGTAACGCTTTGATAATCATTCATTTGTTTGGGATAACTTTGTTGGTTATCTTTTGTTCAAATTAAAATAACTACAGTTCTCATCTCACATTTAAAACACTTCTTCCGCAATAAATAATTAATGTAATACATATGAAAACACATTACATATCAAGGTTAATAAGAATATTAAATATTACTTTATTTATGTAAACAGAAATAATTTTATTGACTTTGAGAACAATGTGCTTATTCGTAAGTGTTAAATTATCGCAAATTCAATAATTGTACTTTGACAGTTTATTATCATTGTTATCGTAGATGGGATGGATTTGCTACACTACATAGTATTTTCCAAATATGGATCCGGTGGGCCCTTGGTCAGCATATGCCTCTTATAATCGACTAGCAGCGGCCGGTGTTCAATCCGGTACAAATACTTCATCAGCTGCTGAACACCTACACCACCATCTATCCACTACAACCGCTTCCGCACCGGCTACATCAGCAGCCCAACTATTGTCCGGCGGTTTCCTTTCACCACCACCACCCGTTGGTTATGAAACGGTGTTTTCACCGCTCTTCCACCATGCCGCCGCCGCAGGCTCCAAACCACCTGCTCACTACGTCAGCCAACAACGAGTCCAAGCCCTGGCCCAGCAAGTTGCCGCCGCCAAACAGACGGACGGCGAATTCCATCAGCCCGCCACTGCAGCGGCAGCAGCATTCTTTGAACAGGGCGCCGCCGGCACCGCTTGGCAACAAAACAGTCCATTCGGCATTTTACCGCACGAAAGTGTCGTAACAACTAGTGGTGCGAATAGTAAATCGTTTGAAAATTTCACACAATTCGCCAATTCACAATTAGCCAATGTTAAATCTTCTATAACAGTTACGAGAACTCAAAGTCCATCAATCACAACTAAACCGAATACATCACAAAGTGCTAGTTTTTTTCAAGTGCCGGACAGTTCAACGACGAATGCTAGTAAGACATTTGCATCGTGTATTGTATCATCACCAACTCCAATTACGGCTCGTGTAAATCAAATGCCTTCAAGTAGAGTGTATTTAACATCACCACCAACAAGAAATTTAAAACCACAAGCCGCAACGAATCAAATACAAAATAAACCGCAAACAAAAATCTATGAATCACAAACAGAACGACAACGTACTGCCGATGAAACACAGTCGTCTCCAATCAGTTTTTCAATAATGGATGTACCAGGCCGATTGAATTACAGTGGCAGTAATTCATCGGCGGCAAAACGTCCACAATTCCAACAACAGCAAAGCAATTACCGACATTACCAAAATTCCGAGGACTTCCAACGACCCAAAAGTGGTTCGGAGTTTAGTAATGGGCCGGATTGCAATGTTGTTGTGGTGCCGCGTCGACCCAGTCCATTGCAAGCACATTCACAACCATCACCAATTGGACATGCACCAAGTCCAGCGTATCCCATGTACAATAGTCCGATGAATTCGATTTCGTCACCTCAAAATTCCAGTCAAGTGGCTCCGCATTCACCATTGGATGTTTCTGTATCGAGATCGAATTCAAATAGTGGTGTTGCATATTCGTCGGTGATAACACGAACAGATCAACAACAGAATTGTTGGGATGAACGACAACAGCAACAACAGCAGCAGACGCAGCGTAAATTTTCCACAAACAATTATAATTCAAATAGTGCCAATGTAGTGAATAGTGATACAAATAATCAACATAGGACGAATAATTTAAACGATAGACAAGCTTATTTTGATTCGAATAGTGGCCATCAAGTTACTTTACAGGATTTGTCTAGTTGTAGAGGGGATCCAATGAGTATTGTGAAAAATTTACAACAGCAACAAAGTTGTTTAGTACAACATGCTGATTTAAAGCAGGATATTAAACCACCAACCAAACGAAGGAAAAGTGTGGAAAAATCAAATACGCAAAGTGATCCCTCTATTTTACATAATACTGGTAAATAAGATGATTAAAACGCTTTTTATTCATATTAATTAATGAACATAGTTTCTTTTTTGACTCACAATTATTGGATTAGTTCGTACAATTACAATTTGTGACGTAGTATTAAAGATATAGCGAAACTAATATATATATTTATAAATTATGTATAATTAATTATATTGTGACTGACTTTTGTCTAGGTCGAATTCCACCACCAGCACACAGTGCTGCCCTAAATAACAACCAGCAACAAAATGGTGCTCCATATTTTGAATTCGACCGTTGGAATATACCACCAACGGCTGCCACGAAGTTATTTGCAACACAATCACTACACCAACAACACCAAGGTTTAATGGTGCCACATCCACATACTCACCATGCACCACCACCCTTGCCATATTTTGCACCATTTCATCTAGGTACCCACCCAGTTACGGACTTTCCACAATCTTCAGTTGAATTGACACCATTAAACAATTACCATCACAATGATGCCCAATATTCACAACAGCAACAGCATCAACAACAACAGCAACAACAAGAAGGACAACCGAAAGTTGTTGTACCGAACATTGAAGAAGAACTTAACTTTTTATCGGAAGGTAATTTTTAAGTTAATGACAATTTTAACTAATTCAAATGGAATTTTTGTTTGTTAGATACAACGAAACGAACGATACCTACAAACACTTCACAAATTGCAACACCAATTGTGCCAACACCCGTTCCGAAACCACCAGTTGATAAACAATCCAGTGGTTTTATGAGTAGTTATTTAAAATTTCTGCAGGGTGAACGCGATTGTTCGCCACCGCCAACAGTACGTGGTGGCGGACGCGGTAAACAGAATTATACACGACCAAAAGCACAAATCATTGAAAATAAAACAATAACAAATAGTGGTAGTAGTGAACACATAATGCCAACGCAAGTAAGAATGCCAGTACCACCACCACCACAACCACAACCACCGCCACATATGGCTCCGCAGCCAGTCGTTCCACGAATCACGACACAAGGCGACCCCCAAGATGATCCACGATATTTCCCGTTGCCGAAAGAACGGAAAATGAGTAGTTTTAATAGTTCCGATGACGGTTTCAGTTCGGATGATGAGTTTTTTCGGAATCGTAAGAAAACTGTTTCACCCACATTAGATGGTTTTAAAGAAAAGAATGCGAAAAAAACTCGTTCAAAGTCGGCACACCGGAAAAGAATTGATAATGCTCAAAGGCAATTAGAAAGAGAATTGAAAGAATTACAAAAGGAGAAATTGAAAGAAGCTAAATTGGAAGCGAAAGCCAAACAATTTGAAAATATTCCAAGACGGGAAACCAGTAAACGGGCTGCTAAAGAGAAAAGTGATTTTAAAAACATTTTAAAAAATGAGGAAGACATTGAAGAGCCGCCAGAATTTCAAGATTCTGATTCAGATCCAGCTTGGACACCGATTGCAAAAGATGATGATGATGAGGGTGGTGGTATATCGTTGAAAAAGGGCCGACGTGCAAAATCGGCACCGAAACCAAGAAAAGGGGGTGGCGTGAAGAATTTAATTGCAGCTGCAGCACAAGGAGCCGGCATTAATGATCTTGAAGAGTATTCAAACGATAATATGGCTTCGAAAACAAAGAAAAACACAAAGCCAAAACCGAATACAGCACCTACTTTGGAAGATAATATTGCTGCTTCGATGCAGAATAATGTTTCGAATGCAACACAAAACGAAAATCCGTTCAAGGTATGTTTATAATGGAGACGAAAATTTATTAAGAGGGATATTATTAATTATTCTATTTTTAGCCTGGAGAATTCGTTGTCGTAAAATCTGATTTGCAACAGGATTGGCCCTCAATTTGGCGAGTTGACGGCAAAACGCTTTTACAAAAGTACGAATCTTTTCAACGAAATGGTGCTACTTTATACAAGAACATTTCTACTGTAAGATAAATACGAAATTCTAACTTGTTTTATATTTATTACGATGTTTTCAGTATACGTCTTGGACTCCCGAAAGCAGAAAACAATACATTTTAGTCCCAGTAAGATATATAAGTGAAAATCAAATGGAAACTGTTGTGGAATTGTTAAAAAATGAGATAACAACAGTCGATCCAGAATTTAAAGAAAATTCTCTTCAACAACTTGAAGTATATCAGGATAATTTCGAAGTTTATATCCAAACATTAATTTCACAAGCATTAGATAGCAATTTTCTATTGGAAATATTTCAAGAGAAAGGTAAAATTTGGCGAGTGTATTAATAATTTTTTTTGTTTATTAAAATTTTTCCTTTAGATGAATATTTTTTGACCAATGTTCAAAAAATCGATGAAATAACTAACAGTAGAAAACAGAAATTATTAAATATGTTACGATGGCCGCCTTCTTTGCAAGCTGCCGTTTGTACATGGCCTTGCATTAATATAATACGAGAATTGAATAATACTGATAAACAAACAAGAAATTGTGCAGCTTGTTTACGACTTGGTGTTGAAGTTAGAATGATTATGTATGGACAACCATACAATTCTACTACTTTAGAGGGTTGTTCGCCTGATCCGAATGCTATTAATGAAAAGGTAATTATTAAAATGCCACTTGATATCACATTTATATACGTAATTTGCTGTTTCATGTATTTATTTGTTTGTCTTAGGACTTTTTTATGTGTCGATTGTGCGCTAAACGTGTGGAACTTTCGAATAAAGTAACACATCAAAAATATTTAATGTATATTAAGTGTGCGAAACGTGTAGCCGAAAAACGGACACTAGACCCCTCTAAGGATACAACTTGCATATTAAATGAATTGCTTGCTGATGAAACTTGGTTGAATCAAGTATGATTAAAATAATTTTTTTATTTTATTAGACAAATAATTATTTGGTTATGTTTTTTTTTGCAGTTATTTTTGGAAATTCGTACTTTGTGGACTGAAATTGATTGTATGGAAAATAGTTATAAAAAGCAGATAAGTGTTTAAATATCCCAGTGACCACTATGTAAAAAGGACAAAATTAAAAAAAACTTGTACATTTTACTTATTGTTAAAGAATAAATGAGAGATGTGTATATTTGGTGAAAAACTTGATATAAATTGATTTTTATTATAAATTAGTTTAGTGATTTTTAATGCGTTTTAATTATTATGAATTTGTTTCTTGCTAATAGCCATTTTCATAATCAAACGCACTTTATTTTAATAATGATTATGAGAACAATGGGAAAAATGGTAATTAGTATTGTAAGAATTTCTATATTGTATTCAAGTCTTGCAAGAAGAAAAACGTGATATTGTAAAATTGTTTTTATTCATAATTATTGTAATTTTACGTTTACGAATAATTGGTTATTTGTACAAAATAGCATTTAATTAAGTATTAATTAAACAAAAATAATATTTTGTGTTTCATTTTGATCAATCGTTTTATAAATAAATTTTTATTTAATATAAATATTTTCTATTGTCTTTAATTTTAGTAAAATAACTAGACAAAAATCAGAAAATTGGCATAATTTATGTAACTACATACGAGTAAAAGGTATTTTAATTTAATTGGGAGTTAGGGACGTTAAACTGTATTATTTTAATAAAATTCTCTTGGAAATTTCCAAAATCAACGAGCTCATTATCAATAAAAACTAGTTTTTAATAAACTCAGCTAGTAGTAGTAGTAATAGTAGGGGCCTTGCGTACTGACCGGGTATTTAAATTAACCGTGACAAATTTTCAAATTTCGCGCAACTATTACTGTTTCCTGCGAAGGTGAAAGCTGTCAACACAACGTCACGTATGTCACTTCCGCTATTCCGCTATCATATTGGACTTGTTCGGCTTTTTGATGGAGACTTGCTTTGGTGTGTTTTCAATAATTTAATAGCTATTATCTATAAAATTTATTTTGAAAAACATTACATAAACATATAATAATAACTGTGTTCATCACAGACAAACATTTATTGTGTGATTTTAATAAAGGTAAAAGTGCAAAAATGCCGTCTGCGGCTAATGTCAAAATCGACAAGCAAATTTCCCCGGAAAATACATTAGCTGATTCTTCTGGAAATTCCAGCAGCACCCCTCTTAGACAGGCTATCACTATAATCGAACATAAAATTAGGAATTTGGAAAAACGGAAAGTAAGCACCAGAGTAATACATAAAAAATCGTTGAAAAAAATTACGTTGCTTGTTTTTTAGTCAAAATTAGAGTCGTACAGGGAATTACAAAATGCTGGCAAAGAACTGAATTCGGATCAAAAGACTGCAGTGGCGAAATTCAATGAAGTTTTACAAACGTTAGATTTTGCAAGAGATTTATGTAAACAGTTCCTAGGTATTGCAACGGCATCGGAAAAAGAGGCGAAAAAGCAATTGAAAAAAGAGGCGGCAGCGAAGAGTCAAGTGGAATTGGCACGGTTAAGGGAAATTCTTTTGGTACAGGATGCACTCAACCAAATGGGCAATGAAAATGTCAGGGAGGACTTTTTGCATGGACGAAATGGCGCTGCACAACTAACTGAAAGCGACATCAAGTAATATAAAGGAAAAAAACAATTTATACAATTAATTAACTGTTTTATTTAGACTACTGGACGATTTGTACCCTGCTGTGACACCAAAACACGAAGCCGGAAATCCAACTGCATTTACGAACGAAGTCCAAACTGCGGCTGAGCATTTATTGGCTGTGGTTGATGGTAAACAAAAGGAGGCATTCGGTGGCACTTACAGTCAAATCAAGGAGATTTTGGGCAAAATCCATGAAAGCGGTTACTTTGATCAGGCACAAATTTTTGAGGGTTACGTTGAAACAGCAACGGTTGTTGTTGAAGGCACTGAACAACAACAAATTGTTACGGAACAAGTAATTAATCATGAAATTATTCAAGAACCACCTCAGCCACAAGTTTTATCAACTGGACAAGCAACGGTATTGGAAAATTTTCCAAATGATGTGCGCAATAGCACGATTCATCCATCGGAACAGCCGCTTCCAGCGGTCGATGTTTCTGCCGGATTAGTACAACCTCAACAGACTCTACCCAACGAACAGGCAGTTTATTTCCAACAACCACCCGTGGTACCACCTCAACCGCTTAGACCTCTCACAGAAATGCTGGGCACTGGAAGTTTCTTCTTTCTGCAGGTTTGCAAATCGCAATTTTCTTCAAGTTCATTTTTCATTTTAATATTTTAAATCAGGAATCAGAAATAGATCCACCACCAACCGAACAACAACCCATTCCGAGTCAAACATTCACGAATCAGAACTATGTAAGTGGTGGCCCGCCGCCACCTTCTATCCAGTTACCGGCCCATTTCCAGCCAATGCCCCAGGCACCACCCAATCTACAAACGGCCGTGAATCCATCAATTATAGACGAGGCGGTGATCGTCGAACAACAACAACAACAACAACAAAAACAACAGCAAGTAGTCCATCAAGCAAAACAGCCTCCAGTTGTGGTCGATGACATTCATAAAACAATTCCACCTGGTGGTGGCGGTGGTTTGAATCAACAACAACAACAACCGCCGCAACAACGTCCACCAATGCATAGAGTCAACAATTCCAATAATTCAAATGCTGCTCATCAATCGTACTATCAAAACAACAATGGCTATTCGAATACTCACAGGCCTAGACATCAGCAAAGAAACGCTCCAAGATCCGGTAACAGTCATAGACATTAATTTGAAACGTGTTCCAGTATGAAATTTTTCACACACGCATAATTCTTGAAATTTAGATAAAAATTATTATTTAAGTCTATCTGGTATAATTTTTTTCCATGAAGCAAAGTCCTAGTTCTGGTTAAATTTTGTTCTTACCATTAAATTAAATAAACAATAAAAAGAAGTATTAAATGGTGCACAATATTATCGTATTTGATTATATTATTTTTTCAGCATACTTTTTTTATTTGCAATTACCAACTCAGTATACTTTAATCTAGTAATTTTTAGACATGAAATTTTTATTATTGTTTCGGCAAACAAAACTATGTATTTCTATGCTATTATTATAATTAATGGAATAATTTTCAGAATTAATAAAAACTGGTATTATAAAAATCTTTGTTTTCTTGTATGTTCACAACTTGTTTCACAGAAAAAATTTCCTTAAATAAACTTAAAACTCTTATTAGCAACAATAATATATTAATATAGGATAATAAATTGTATGTATATATAAAATTGACAATCAAAATTAAAAACTATTATTTTTCATTTGAATTATTTTTGATCAGTTCAAAAATACGATAAAGAATATGAAGAAGAATATTAAGACACCAAAAATTTTAATCATTAACCACCGATTGGAGGACACTGTTTGAAAATAGCGTAAGATTTGTGTATGTGCTGCTTCAATGTTCAATTCAGCATCTTGTACATTTGTATCGATTCTATCAACCATTTCTTCTTGTTCCTTCACCATATGCGCTAACTGTTGAAAAATACCACCTAATTCTATAATTGTTGATTCAATATTATGCATAGTTTCTGCACGACTTTGTAAATAGTTGTCAGTTTCATCGTACATTAGAGCTGCTTGCATTTGTTGTTGCGGTTGAGGCACCATTACGGAATTGGAGAGATTTATACTGACTTGGTCTTGATCTTGCATCAAAAGACTTCCTACAAAAATCAATAAATTCAGTAAACATTATATTTTTGAAATTCAAATTGTAATTAAAGTAGACAGACTTCTTTTAATACACGTACCTTGTGTATTGTGAGTCACTGAGGGCGGTGGTAAGCCGCCCTGAGAAAACTGTTCTCTTCTATTCTTTTGGTGTCTTAAATTTTCCGTTCGAATCTCTAATATCTGTTTGAAATCTGTAGACATGCTAGCCAATTTAGACTGTAAAGCTAATACAACACTGCTCGAGTGAGATTGTAAGTGTTTTCCATTTGTGATTTGCCTTTGTGTCTTTAAAACGTCTTGTAGTTGCGCTATTTGTTGATTTAAACTGCTAAGATCAGTTTTTATGATATATGTTAGTTCTTGAATTTCGGTAGTTCGATCATCGAATAATGATTTTCTTTTAGCAACTAGAATAAATTAACATAAATACATGGAAATTAAACGTATCGATTAGTGTATTTACGTAATGTGAGTTTTTCTAATTTCGCAAATGTACTGGCAATATTACGTCCAACATTTTTCGCAATTAACATAAACTCTGAATGACTTTGAATCACTTTAGATTTCTTTGGATCCCTTATAGCCACAGCCCTGGCAATGTTACGACCTTGTAATGTTTGTATAGTTTTTACAAACTCATTCGTTCGGTCTCTGGCAGTCATTACTGGAGCAGGTTCGGCTGTATAATCTTCAAAATCGTCCAATAAGTTTGTGTTTTCAGGTGCAGTATTATAAACTGTGACTGTTTGTTGTTGCCAGCTCCTATCCCCAGATACTACACCAGATGACTCGGTTTCTGAGCCATAACGTCTTCTTCTAGGGTGCATTGCATTTCTTAATTATTAATTTATATAAAAAATTTCTCACTTTATCACCAAAACATATTTTTCACAATTTGTTACTTTTTTGTAGTATAAAAAGTTTTAGTTAATCCTTACAATAAATATTTCCAATAATTTCGATTTAGTGTTTAATTTTTTGAGGCAAATATAAATAATTAAATTTATACTGATTATTTGAAATAATTTTAATGAAAATTATTAAATGACACGTCTTGTGAAGTTTCTCTATTTGACGACTGACATTTTATTGGCAGTTGTAATATAGCAATCTACAAGGAAACTTAAATTAATGCTTTATAGGTGACGCCACTATTCTTAATGTTTATGGAAAATAGCTATCTTTTCGAAAAAAGTAGGAAAAGCAGGAAAAAATTGTTTCTAAATTGTTTTGTTTATTATTAAATTACTACTACCTAACCTAGTACTAGCATTATAGGAATAATTTACAATAAAATCGCAAGACCGATTAATATAACATATTTTTACAACTGAAATAAAAATTTATATTCATATAACTATGGAACCAAAAAAAAGTTATAGTGCCAAACGCAAGACCAAACTCGTAGAAATCTTAGATTAGCATAAGAAATAATAGCCAAATTATTTTCATAATTTATTTTCAAATAACTTAAAGATTCTAGCTGAATGACGTAATTTCGAAAAATCATCACTTTTTAGTGGTTGGGCCCGAGCGATTAAAAACAAGAACCTGATCATGGTATCATCCCGATTTAAGAATATCGTCAAACACTTGTAATATAAAAACGGCATTTTTTACGGTACTGTGTAGGATCTATTAGAATGTCCCATCCATAAACCTTTTACCTAGTATACAAATGGGTGGGGGCCCCCATATGTCCA
>SSSI01007792.1:0-20890 GCA_004796505.1 Oryzaephilus surinamensis | reverse complement strand
CGACAAGATTTATCTGGCTTAGAACACATTCGCCACCTAGTGGCCGTTTTAAATGTGGACCCACTTTTAAAGCGATAAAACGCCTTCGTTTCATATCCTAGTATTTAGGTATCCATAGATTCGATTAAAACACGCATTTTCTATTGCTTGGACCAATAGAATTCAGATTTCGAATCAATGTTGCTAACCTTAGGTGACGAAAGAATAAGATTTTCTATCGTTCGAAAGTCAAAAATCGACCCCCTGCTGTAATAGTTAACTATAGAAGTAATAATTAATGTTTATTATTTCTTTATACCTAAATCAAAAGTTAATAAATTGTTAAAATTACAATTTTTGAAGAAAAAGCAATTTCATTGATTGATATTTTGTAACAAATTTGTCAACAATAAATCGCGGGTAATTCGAATTACCCGCACCATTAATTTAGGGGTCCATACGGAAGTCAAGAATCGACCCCTCGATCGCTAATTTTATAGAAATTCTTGACGTTGTCAAATTTCAATCGAAATTCAACTCGATTTCGATCGATCGAAATCCCGAGAATCAGCCCCCTGGATTATTTTCTAGGTATCAGTATCTCTCAGTAACCAGGACCTCGCTAAAATTTACCTCTAGAAGATTGTATTCTTAGTTGCCTATTGAATTATTGACATAAACCTTTCTGACAGACGACAGATATACAAGAAAAATATATTTGTAGAAACAGAATAAAAATTTTTTCAGATGTAGAAAATAAATTTTAACAATGGAGAAATAAATTTTGATAACTAGGTAGGAAAGTTAGTTATTTAAATACAATAAAATTATTTCGTTAGCGGTAAAAACTTTAATTTTATTAAAAAAATATTTTTATTTTGAATAAATAAATTTTTTTATTGTAAAAAAAATTAATTTTAACGTAAGAAAAATACATTTTGATTACTAGAAAAATAAATTATTTAAATATAATAAACTTTTTATTGTACGTGAAAATATTTATATTGGATGAAAAAATTTATTTCTTGTAAAAAACTTTTATTTCGAGTAAAAAATAATTTATTTCTTAAAAAACAACTTTTTTCTTCGAATTAAAAATATTTCTCTTATTTAAAGAAAAATATTTCCTGCAACAAACTTTATTATTTTTCAATTAATTTTGCCCCAAACGGCGCTTCATAAATTTTAATTATTTAGACGAAATTTATATGCAGTGACTCTAAGTAATATTTTAATTTATGTCTTAGTACTTTTAAAAAGTCATTGTGTTTTTATTAATGTAAGAAATTAGCACATAAATAAATGAAAAATTTAAAACTATGTCGTTTTTTTTTCATTTTAAGTTGTTTTCAATTTCATTGTTGAAGAGAGTGAGATTGTCATTACCAGATGATATATCTTTTGTATGTTGGAGAATAGCTTAAAATTAAATTAACAGAATGGATTTAGAGAAACATTCAAATTGTGTCCCAAAAGTATTTCATATGACATCCACATGAGATTTACTGAACACATGATAGAAGAATTCAATTTCAATCAATTATTATTGTTGAGATTTAATTGTGCCATTAACTTTCGCTTTTTTTTAAAAGAAACTGTTTGTGTAATTACTACTGAAAAATAATCTTGTAATAAGCATAACTAAACGATTTTTTACATGGAAAATATGTAATTTACATTAAAATGATGTTAGTGTGGGTGTGCATGACGATATTACTCAACATCCATTACCTAATGTGGACCGTGTGGTCTTTGATGGGAACGTCACTGTTTGTTTATTTCAAATACAAATACTGAAAATTAATAATTCCAATACGTATGAACTTTGTTTTCAAAAACAGGTGCATCTGCAAACTTGAAAATTGAAAATACGTATATACATATTATTCTTTTACTGCACGTTTCCTGGTCCTTGTTTAGATAAACTAATTTTAATAAATCGCCGTCCTTGGGGACCATTTTTGGGATGGATCATTTAAATGCAAAACAAAATCAGGCACTCCTAGATCCACTTGTACGTAATTTAAACAATACAGATTAATTATGATGCATTTTAATTACAATTACTAAGAAAACGCAATTGTTGCACCAATTTTCTGATGACTGCATTTTGGTATTTATTATTTAAGAAAAAAACAAGAATGGCATCAAATTATAAATGTTTGTATGACAAATATGAAGAAACAGATCCAAATATGTGAGAGAATAAACCCACGTATATATATAATAAAATCGTCGTCCGTGTGGTAAATGTGGGTCCGTTGTATATGAATGTCAGTGGCCAGTTGTGAGGCCGTCAAGACAGCATCATACTGCACCAACAACAAGACCGCTGTCTAGTTTAAAAGAAACGGTAACAGTACGGTGTGTATGTGGTGAAGAGGACCAAATTTATTCCAATCATGGCCACTGGGGTTGTCGCTTTTTTGGCATTCGTGGTTTCCACATTGGCACTAACTAGTGCCATGTCTTTAGATACCGGTGAGTAACGCAAAAATTTAATACTTGTATATAATAAATTATTCGATTTTCTGAAATCTGTAGTTTTCAATAAAATTTATATTAGAAAAAAAAAAGAGAAAAAATGGGACACGAATTAATTTTAGTGCGTAGGTACAATACAGTAGGTAGTAATATTTCCATTAAGCAATTGGTTTGAAAGAATTATTACTTGTTTATTTCATATATAAAGTTGCATTTCTATATTAAAAAAATGTGTAGGAGCTTTTCGGTATTATTTTGTAATTTTCAGTTGCTACCAAAGAACTGGAAGAAGCAATTAAAAAGGACACATTTGTTATATCCCTTCAACATATCAAAGCGAAACGACGTTATCGTACTGAAACGTTGTTTTCCATTGATTTTCCCAACACAGAAAACAAATTCTTGTTAATATTGGATCGTAAAACAAAACGAGGTAAATTTTCTCTTAGAATTATTGTATATGGATATAAAAGATTGTGATTACAACGATTTATATGTTATAATAGTAACCGTTGAAACAGTAGAAGAAGGTCATAAACGTACACAACATTTCACTGTAGACACATTACATGAAGACAGTATAATAAAATCGTTAATATTGTCCATAAATCAAACACAACCTGGAGCACATGGCACATTGTACATTGATTGTGTCTCATATGGTATGGTAGCAACACCAAAGAGTATGCGAGACATGTTTACGTCGATGAACAATCCAAGAGTTCATGTTGTAAGTGTTTTAAAACAATTATGTAATAAATTAAATCATTCCTTTAATGGTATCAAATTGTTGCATCATTGTATGGGGCTATTTTAGTTTCACGAAAAACGTTACACATTAAAAATCGATGGCGTTAAAGATGTACGAACAGTATTAAGTAGAAATGAGTGCCCTTTACCATCTACTACATACGATAAATTTGATGATGGCAATTTTGAGAATGACTTAAAAGACGATCCAAATATTCAAGCTCAACAACCCGATTATAATACACCATATAGGGGCGATATACCACTTTGCTCGGTACTTGATGATGGTAAGTGGTCACTTGACACACCGCATACTTGCACGTATTATTTGTAAAATTGTTGCAGACAGTGTACTGAATTCCCTTAATCAACTTATAACGGCTGTAAATATATTAGTGAAGAAAACTGAACAACAATCGCAAGTTATCGACAATATGAGACGACTTTTGGAGGATTGTGAAGTATGCAAAGTGCGACCACAACCACAAATCCAACCATCGTGCGCCACACATCCGCCAAGCTGTTTCCCTGGTGTACGTTGCCATGATACTCCCGAGGGACCGCGTTGTGGCGCTTGTCCACGTGGTTATATCGGAAACGGGTACGATTGTGCGCCGGGCCGAACATGTGCCGAGAATCCATGTTTCCCTGGCGTCGAATGTCGGGACACAGCAAGAGGAGCACAATGTGGACATTGTCCATCGGGATACGAAGGCAATGGGGAGACTTGTAGACGTATTAATCACTGCCAATACAATCCTTGCGCTCCAGGTACGCAATCTTATTAACTTTAATCAAATTTTCTTCCCTCTAAATTTGGCTTCGAAATTAATGGTTTTTATTATTTTTTGTTAACAATTTGTACGATTTACAGGTGTTAATTTTTTTGTTTTTTATTAATTTGTTGTATATTAATAATTTTAATTTCAAATTAAATATAATTGTGTTCTAATTAAAGAAATTGTTTTATTTTAATACAGGGTGTGCACCCGTATGGAGACCCCGCCAATAATCTTTCACAATAAGGACGCAGATTATATATTTTTATATTTTTTTTTTAGATTTTAGTTTGTTGTAATAATTTGCACGTCTGCACAATTTTATTATTAAACTGCACCAAATTTTTCTAGTACAAAATATAATTTTAATTAAGTTTATAACAATGTTTGTGTATCTTTTGAATAAAAGTGCAAATAAATATTTGAATGATAATTTTTTGAGCATGTTGCAAGCCGGAATTATTGCACTAATAGAAATACAACATTAATAAAATATAATATAAAAGAATGTTTATTATTACCATATAAAATGCGCTCAATTAATGTTTTTATTCATTTTGTCCTACATTTCACCAATTACCATATATCCTTATATGCGATAATAATGTGCTGAAATAAATTTTATTGTACATAAAAGGAATTCAAACACTTACAATTATGAAAATGGGAACAAAAAAATGTCTTGCCTCAATTTGGCAATATAAACTTGTTTCATTTATAGGTAGCCAATGTGTGCCTATTGAAGAACAACCGTACTATCATTGTTTAGGCTGTCCTGAAGGATTTACAGGCAATGGAACGAATTGCCATGACTTGGACGAGGTAGAATTCTTCAAAATTTCAAAATAAATCCAGTTAAACGTTTGTGCTTTTAGTGCGATTTAGTGCAACCTTGTGATCCGCGAGTGGAATGCACAAATCTGTCACCTGGTTACCGATGCGGCCCTTGTCCATCAGGATTTACCGGCAGTCACGGCACGCAGGGTGTTGGGACACAAGAAGCTGAACGAAATCGGCAATATTGCGTCGACATTGATGAATGTGCTCACGATCGAGGACTTTGTGTGCCACATTCACAGTGTATTAATACCGAGGTAAGAAAAATATTTTTTAAATCAAATCAAAATCGTTCTAAAAAGTGCTCCTAGGGGTCATTTACGTGTGGTCCTTGCGAATCTGGATTTGTTGGCAATCAATCCATCGGTTGTCATCCAGCCGAGAACTTTTGTTTCAGTGGCCAACAGTGCGACAGAAACGCGCAATGCCAAAATTTGGGCTACGGCCAGTATCAGTGCCAATGCAACCCTGGATGGGCTGGAAATGGGGAGATTTGTGGCCGTGATACGGATATTGATGGATGGCCCGATCAGCAATTGCCGTGTAGAGAACTTCGATGTCAAAGAGTAAAATTCACATTTATAAAAATTTACGAAGTCAGTGAGAAAAACTGAGTGATTCCTTGCAGGATAATTGTCCTTATAAGCCAAATTCTGGTCAGGAGGACGCTGACAGGGATGGGCAAGGGGATGTGTGTGACGATGATGCTGATAATGATGGTGTCCTTTTCAATAAAGACAATTGTCCGTTGATTGCAAATCCAGATCAATTGGATTCAGAACGCGACGGTGGTGATACGATTGGTGATGCGTGCGATAATTGTCCTTATATTAAAAATCCGGATCAGTCTGATATTGATAAGGATGGTAAAGGGGATGCTTGCGATGAAGATATCGATAATGATGGCATACTAAATGAGCGCGACAATTGTCCAACAATTGCTAATTCTAATCAAATCGATATCGATGGTGATGGAATTGGTGATGTTTGCGACAATTGTCGACATATTCCTAATCCTAGCCAGCAAGATACTGATAACGATTATACTGGTGATGAGTGTGACAGCGAAAGGGATTTTGATAAGTAAAAATAGTTCAGCAAAAAAAGTCCAACAAATTTTATTACTACTATTTTTTTAAATTCAGTGATGGAATTAACGATGAGGTGGATAATTGTAGACTTAAACCAAATCCTGACCAATCAGACATTGATAAAGATGGAAAAGGAGATGCCTGTGACTCGGACATGGATGGTGATGGAATACCTAATGATCGTGATAATTGCGAAGCCGTTTACAATCCAGACCAACTAGATCTGAACAGTTTGTAACTAGTTTTAGTTATTTTACAAATTCTGTAAGATCAATTTTAGATAATAGAGTTGGAGATATTTGTGATAACGATTGGGACAACGATACTGTGATTAATATCAAAGATAACTGCCCTAACAACTCTTTAATTTACCAAACAGATTTCAGTAAATACCAAACTGTGATTTTGGATCCATTTGGGGATGCACAAATTGATCCAAACTGGATTATTTATAATCAAGGTGCTGAAATTGTTCAAACAATGAACAGTGATCCAGGATTAGCTGTTGGAAATGATCGATTTATTGGTGTTGATTTTGAGGGAACATTTTTCGTAGACACAGAAATTGATGATGACTACGTTGGATTTATTTTTAGGTACTTACAAACTTAATGACTAATTAAGTTTACGATTTTTTTTTTGATTTTTGCAGTTATCAAAACAATAAACGATTTTACACAGTGATGTGGAAGAAAAATTCTCAAACTTATTGGCAGGCAACACCTTTCCGAGCTGTTGCCGAGCCGGGAATTCAAATTAAATTAGTTGATTCAGAAACAGGCCCTGGGCAAATGTTGAGGAATTCTTTGTGGCATACTGGTGACACTGAAAATCAGGTTAAATTGCTCTGGAGAGATCCAAGAAACGTTGGATGGAAAGAACGAACTGCATATCGTTGGTTTTTGATGCACAGACCTAGAATTGGTTTGATTCGGTTGAGGATTTTCGAAGGAGAAAACAAACTGGTGGCTGATTCTGGCAATATATTCGATAGTACATTGCAGGGTGGTCGATTAGGGGTATTTTGTTTCTCACAGGAAATGATTATCTGGTCAGATTTGGTTTATAGATGCAATGGTAGATACAAATTGAGTTTTCAATTTGCGTATTTTTGTTTTATTTTGGAATTTTTCAGAAAATGTACGAGAAGAAATATGGCGTGAATTACCAAGACGATTAAGAAATAAAGTGCAAATTGACAATACGAGGTCATACAGAGTCCATATAGCGGACAGATTTAATTAAACGAATTGAAAATTTCATATAGAAGAAATAAATATTGTGTTCTTTTTAATTTTATCTAACTGTTAACAATTTTGTACTTATAATCAAATGTTTATAATTTTATATTTTATTAAAATAACGTTTTGAAAAATAAAAATATTGTTAATTATGAAAAAGTACTATAAATCTTTTTCCCACCAATTTGGCGTTACCTATATAGAAAAAGATTAAGAAACAATTTCAATTTTTTGTTAAAATAAAAAGAATTTCGTAAAAAACCAACATCTCAGTTGTGTAAAAGTCTTTTTAACAGATGCCACGTACAACATAACTCATTGGAAAATATATGTATGTATAGTACCTAATTATAAGTTTCCAAATTTTGGTTTTTGAAAACCTAAAATTAAAGTTAAATTCAGTTAAATAAAATCTGAGTTATACAAGATATAGAAAAAAACTGATAAAAGCGAAATAATGAGTACGTGGACAAATAGTTTGTTGAAAGCTCGTGTTTCTGATGTGAATAAGAATTCTGATACACTTTCTGAAGTGTCTGAAAGTGGCACTGGTACATCTGGTGTTACATCTAACTGGGATTGCAATGAAGAATTGAAAGATTTCGTTACGAAAATTGGACTAAAAGATGTGGCCGATTTGTATCAGCTTCGTTTCAGGGTCGATAGAAAAAAGCTTGAACAAATGCTATCAGGTAAGTAATAAATTTTTGCAATCATTGTAAGAATATATGAATAATATGTATCTACATACTACATACCTAAATATAATAAAAAATTTAGGTGACAATGATGCACTCCTGCCTGCTGACGTATTTTTCGCAAAGGTATTAAAATTAATTTTTTTATACGAAAATTTCGTTGAATAATAATTAAATTCAGATTATGGAAGACACTGACACTTATATCACTTGGCCAAACAAACTCAAATTGGGGGCAAAATCAAAAAAAGATCCACATGTTCGTGTTGCTGGCAAACCGGAGAATGTGGAAGCTGCCAAAGAACGAATCATGAGTTTATTGGACACAAAAGTAATTATAAAACCGATAATAAATCGTTTACTAGTGCTTTAGTTTTGATTTTCAGAACAAGCAGAGTGTTACTATGAAGATGGATGTGAGTTATACGGACCATTCCCATATTATTGGTAAAGGTGGGCACACAATTAAACGAGTTATGGAGGAAACACATTGTCACGTGCATTTTCCCGACTCGAATCGCTCGAATCCAACGGAAAAGAGTAATCAAGTGTCCATTTCGGGAGATATTGAAGGAGTCGAGTGTGCAAGAAGTCGCGTTAGGAGTTTGATTCCATTAATTTTTGGCTTTGAACTGCCAATTATGTCGCAAAGTGTGGATACAGCATCCCCTTATATAGCAAAAATTGAAGAGCAATTCAAAGTTCAAGTAATATTCAAGACAAGACCAAAATTGCACGCAAGTTTAGTGTTGGTGAAGGGGGCTGAATGGGAAGTGGAACAAGTTAAAAGAGCTACAACTTTGCTAATGAAGAACCTGTGTGGAAATCTAGCTGTAAGCACGGAAAATTACTAATTACATTAAAAAATTCTAAAAATAAATTGTTTAGAATAAAATTCCTGTACGAATGTCCATGGAAATACCAGCACATCACCATCAAACAGTTCTTGGGAAAAATCACAGCAATTTGAAGGCAATAATGCAGCAAACAAATTGCCAAATTATGGTACCAGATGCAAGTGATCCACATATACCGATCTTAAAGAAGAGCAACGTGAATATATCGGGAAAAATCAACAATGTATACAGAGCTAGACAGCTGTTAATGGGCAGTTTACCGTTAATTCTGATCTTTGATTTACCAGAGGATTCAATTACTGTAAAAACGAAACCAAATGAAATTTCTGATATACAATTCGCTTGTAACATAAGTATAAATTTTCGTCAAAAAGTTAAACAGAATACAAAAGTTTGTATTATTAAAGGAATTGAAAGACAAGCTGGTAAAAAATAAAAAAAAAAACAATGAAAAATCTGCATAACATATTTGTCTTTTAGATAATATTTACAAAGGAAGAAATATGGTCCTTGGTAGCGAAGAACCAGCAATTTCTGCAGACATTCCAGAGACTTATCATCTGGCTGATTCAACTCCGACATCGCCATTCCCTTTGAGCGATTTAATGCCAACACCAACAAACAATACTAGTCCCAATCCTTTATCACCACTGTTAAAACCATTAATTTTATCCCCATGGCAATGTCCTGTTAGCTCAACAGCTCAAACACCACCACCATTCTTCTTTCCACCCCAATCCCAACCCCCGATTACTGGTAATATGAATTCGATGCAGTCGATGGGCAGCAGTGGTTACCATTCTTCAAATCATATCTCCATAGATCCTAGCAGGGCGAATAATACATCGTTTTCGAGTAACGGAAACTCATCAGTTTCAAGTCCATTGCCGAGTCCGATTCCAAACACGAATTCCAGCTTCAGAAACTACCCCGATACATCTTCAGGTGAATAATTTGAAGAAAATGTATTTTCAAAATTATATTTTAATTATTTTAGATCTGTCTTCTGTTACTTCTGTACTTTCGGACATGAATTTTCCATCTGGCTATCATGGACCAACATTGGAAAATGATCAACGCTATGTTTTGAGCCCCAACGATTACGAAAGCAAACGTTTGGCCGGTTTGAGAGCCATGAAAAGTCGCCCAACACCTGAAACGTATCGTGTACCAACTGGTACATGGTCTGGTTACGGATTCAGTCATAGTAGTCCAGCTGCATCAATGAATAAGCCGGAAGACGACATTTGGAAGCCATCCACATCGAAAACTAGTGACAGGATGACATTTCAAGACAATTCGTCACCATCGACTATGAATTTGAATAAGAGTAATATTGTCGAGAATACATCAATGCACGTATTAGGCCGGATATCGTCGACACATTGGCCGGATTTGGCCACTTTGTTGGTGGCTATTGGACTTGAACGGTACATAAACGTGTTCAATAGTCATGAGATTGATTTGAGTACGTTTGCGACATTTACCGACGAAGATTTCATGCATATTGGAATAAATGCGTATGGGGCAAGAAGGAAGTTACAAATGGCTGTATTGGGGTTGCAGAAACAGCTGAAACCGTTCGCCATGGCACCTGGAGCGGAGAGAAAGAGTCCATCATCCGGTCAAAAGGATTGGTGATTGGTGATTTTGTGTGTGATTAATTTCGTAATTTAGTATTATTTAATTAGATTATTATGTTGTAAGTTTAGATAATTTTATGATTACGTATTTATTAATTTGTAGGTGATAATTATTATTATTGTGTTCGACTAATATTTATGCAAAAAAAATGTAAAAAACAAAAAACATACTTGTTATATTAGTTTTAAGTACAAAATTTTTGATTGTTTTAATATTTCTTACAAACTATAAAGTCAAAACTTGTTTTACTTTATTATTTTGTAAGAAAATTAAATACATACAATAATGTGTATTTGAAAATTTTTTTTACAATTAAGTGATGTATAAAAAAATTTTACAATTATTGAAATATTGAAATTACCAAAAAAGCTCTGATTGTTAAAATAATGTTCTCTATTTTATTTTTATATATTTATTTTATGTTACGTACTATTGATTGTAAACAAAAGTTTTAATTTATCATATTTATTATTATATTTACATAAAAAAGTCTTCTTTTAATGATGCTGAAATTAAAACTTTTGTATTTATTTATTTTTGATGTATTTACTATAGTATTATTATTCGTTAATTATTTATTGTGTTGTACATGTGTTTATTTGGATTACATAATATATTTATACATACATATATACTTGAATCGCAATTACTAAATAAAACTAATTATTTACTTAATTAATTTGTTTTTTTTTTTGTTTGTAATAAATTGATAGGTATGTACTCGTATGTATAAACGAGTATTATATAGACATGAATTGCAATTTTATTTTTAAAAGTAAACACTTATAAAATTTATCAATCAAGTAAAACAGAAAATGATATAGCAAAATAATTTATTCCAAGTATTTTTTAATACATCTTTAAGTACCTATATTATTTATAGAAATTAACGGAACATATCAATCTGATACGCATTTCTTAAAATATCTCGGCATCTTTCTTTATATAAATCTTCGTCAACAGTGCTACTTATGAACTGATTATCATCAGTCTTATATTCTTTATCATCATCTACTATATTGTCAATATCACTTTTGTCTAACAGCTTCACTTTGACTAAAAGAAGTGAAAATAAAACACCAAACTTTCCATAATTTTTCCAATCATCCTTTAACTGTTTAAATGGATACAATTTTTCAGGATCACTTCCTAATTCACGTAAATTTTTTGACAAAGAATCGTGATAAATTTTCAAATAATCATCGAGTTTGTCGAATAATGCTTTACAACCTCCAGTATAAAAGAAATAAGACAAATCATAAACTGGAGTACCTTCTTTTATGAGTTGGAAATCGATTAATTTCATGTCTTCAAGTTTTCCAGAATCCTGATTAATTTTTTTTTTGAATAGTGGATACATTTTAGTTAAATTTTTTACTTACGGAATATTTAAACATCATATTATTGGACCAACAATCGCCATGATTAATGATTCCATAATCACCTTTATATACAAGAGAATTCCTGAATTCATTAACTGCGTTTTTGAAAAACTCTTTATATTTGTTAATTATTTCAGCATCTTCTTTGGGATCCAATGTATCAAAAGCTTGTCCACTCATTTCGTTAAAAGTCATTTGAAAATTGCCTTTTTCTGACCCTATTAGTAATATATCTTGCATTCCGTCAACAAGTTTCCTATACAATTCGAAATTTTGATCTTTTAGAGCGAATGAGAGTGCATGAAATCGTCCATAAAGTTCAAATATATATTCAGCATGTTCTTCATCTAATAAATCTTGTTTATTTTTGAGAATATACCCTTGTTTTTTTATATTCTCTAAAAGAAGTACTTCGTTTGGTGCATCTGATCTTCCATAAAAGAATTTCGCTATATTATTAAATGGTTTTGTTACTTTTTTTTCACTTTGAAATTGTTGTAAAGTCGGATAAACTGTTGAATAAAAATAATTTTCATTCTGATAAGCTTGATTTATGCTATAATCTTCCCGTTTTACTGGATTTTTAAAAGCTTTTTTTATAGCAACTTCAACAGTTTCATTTGTATCTTTATTTTTTACCGAACCAAGGAAGAATTCACCGAGAAAACCATCACCTTTCAAAACACTTTCATCGAATTTAATTTCGTAATTGTTAATCTGTTTGATTTTAGCAACTTGTAGAAGTAGCGTTTCAAGTTCACTTTGCAATTCTACAATTTTATCGTCAACCATTTTATGTTATAAATTCAACTATTTATTTATTCTAATACTAATGAGTAATGAGTACAAAAAGCGTTCAACTAATACCTACATATATATAATCATTATTATCTTAAATATACCTATATCAATCAAATAATAAAATTAATAGGAAATTTACGACACTATTTCAAAGTCAAAAATTGCAATAATAAAAAATCAGATCATCATGACTTGTACAAATAATATACTCGTACATTTATAAAAAACATGTTGCGTAGACTTTAGAGTACGTTTAGTTTTAAAAAATAGATTATTGCTTGTAAGGAAAAGTGAAAATTGTTTTTTGGTGAAATAGAATCTGCCGAATCCAAAACAGTTTATAAAATTTAACTTGGACAATATTTTATTTTGAAAATCCCCTAAACTAAACTAAATGAACATAACATATATTTTTTATTAATTAGCGAATCTTAATAAAACTCCACTACTGCATTCTCCAATTATTCCACTATAAACTACAAACTACTTTTTATTTATTTAAAACTTTCCAACTAAACTAGAAAATCAATAACAATTTAGTTTTAGTCTTTATTACTTTAGTGTTACTGAGACAAGTTTTAGAAATTTTGGAAGGAACATGTACTGGTTTCAGAAAAGTAATAAATTATTTTTCAGTTTTATTGCTTCTTCGGTTATAAAAAGCATGTGTAATTATTATAGAAATTTATAATCCTGTGAACAATTATAAAGCGTTTTGGTGAATTTATTAATTTTATGACTTTATTGTGTCACGGTTGGTATTAAAACTAATTTTTTTATAAATATAAAAATAAAAAACATTTATTTTATTTTTAAATCACAATTATTAAAAAATAATTTGTTTTATGTGAGTTTCAAAGTGCACCAATTTTGTAAGCACTTAAAATTATGTCTCTGGACCTTTTCTTGAATAATTCTTCATTAATAGCAGCATTTATAAAACCTTCACTATTGCTGCCATTCTTATCATCAACGAAACTATCAACATCTTTTTTTTGTAACAATTTAACTTTAACCAAAAGTAATGACAGTATAACTCCAAATCGTGCATAATTTTTCCAATCATTTTTCAACTGTTTAAATGGATACAATTTTTCTGGATCACTTCCTAATTCACGTAAATTTTTCGACAAAGAATCGTGATAAATTTTTAAGTAATCATCCAATTTATCGAATAATGCTCTACTGCCTCCTGTGTAAAAGAAGTAAGATAAATCATGTACAGGAGTTCCTAATCTTACAATTTGGAAATCAACTAATTTCATGTCCTCAAGCTTTCCAGAATCCTATTTGAAAAAGTGCGACAATTAATCGTGCATACATTTTCGTTAAATTATACTTACAGAATATTTAAACATCATATTATTCGACCAGCAATCACCATGATTAATTATACTATTATCCTCTTTACAAATCATGCTGTTTTTGTATTCTTCAAAGGAATCATCGAAATATTTTTTACAATGCTTAATAACTTCAGCATCTTCTTCAGGATGTAATGACTGAAAACCTTGTGCACAT
Source organism: Oryzaephilus surinamensis (assembly GCA_004796505.1). Taxonomy (NCBI): domain Eukaryota; kingdom Metazoa; phylum Arthropoda; class Insecta; order Coleoptera; family Silvanidae; genus Oryzaephilus; species Oryzaephilus surinamensis. The sequence goes on along the minus strand of SSSI01007792.1, from coordinate 6,826 downwards.
ACAGCGTTAATAAATAATTTGAATTTAGGATTAGAAGCCCCCATAGCGAAGGCGTCTTTCACATTTGCAACAAGTTTTTGATACAATTCAAAATTTTGATCTTTTAAAGCAAACGAAAGTGCATGAAATCGTCCATAAATCTCAAAAATAAACTTCGCATGTTCATCATCCAACAAATCTTCCTTCTTTTTAATAACAAATCCTTTTGTTTTTAAATTTTCTAATACAATTGTCTCATTCGGTTCATCCAGTTTACCATAATAATATTGCGCAACATTATTGAACGGTTTTGTTACATTTTTTTCATTTTGAAGTTGTTGTAATGCTGGATAAAGTGTTGAATAAAAATTCATTTCATTATAATAGATTGCAGGTACATTCATGTCGGTACGTTTTTCAACGTTTTTGAAAGCCTTTTTTATCGCAACATGTACAATTTCATTTGCATCTTTATTATTTATTAATCCGAAAAAAAATTCACCCAAAAAACCATCGCCCTTTAATCCACTACCATCGAAATCTACTTCATAATTCGAAAATTGTTTAATTTTCGCCACTTGGTGAAGTATTTCTTCAATTTCTCGCTTTAAATCACCCATCACTGTTACACCTGAACAAACGAATACTGAATGACATCATATCCGTTACAGTTATGTAATTTATATAAAAGTTGGTCACGTGTCCACGTTTGTATTGGAGTGAAAATTATATTTAGAGGACGAATCTATTTGGATTCTATCTTGTTTGAATGCAGCAAAATTGATTTGATTATACAAGTATATTATGTGTATTTAATTGATACTTATGTGTATCTACATTATGAATTTTATGTCAAGGTTAATGTTATATTAATTTTCATTATTTTTTAAAACAGGAAAATAAATTTTAGTTCTGTACTGTGACCCAGAATTAAAAAAATCGTTACAATTACATATATAAGAATTTACTTTTTCGAGTGAGATCATTTTACGTGTTGTTTAAAGGGTTGCATTGAGTAGATACTTAATTATTTAATGTCTTGATAAAACGCAATCATTTAATATTTTAATATTTATTCCCCAATAAAATTTTCATTAAAAATCATTACAATACATCGATTTCCGCAGCATGTACTAAAATATTTCTCAATCTTTCGTGAAGAAGGTCCTTATCGACAATAGAATTCGATATATTAGTCAATACATCTTCATCAGTATTATCTTTCACGATATCCTGGATATTAGTGTTGTCGATTAATTTAACTTTAACAAGAACAATGGAAAGAATTAAGCCATAAATTGCGTGTTTAACCCAATCTTTCTTCAACTGTTGGAAAGTGTATAATTTTTCTGGATCACTTCCTAAATCACGCAAATTTTTCGACAAAGAATCGTGATAAACTTTTAAATAGTCGTCTAATCTATCAAATTGTTCCTGAGAGGCACCAGAATAGAAGAAATATGACAAATCATTGACTGGATTAGCTTCAGTGATTATTTGAAAATCAATCAGTTTTACGTTTTCCAATTTACCAGAATTCTAAAGATAAATCATACATAATTTTCTTATCTTTTCGTTATAATTAGTTACTTACAGAGTATTTAAACATCATATTATTAGACCAACAATCACCATGTACGATAATTTTTGAATCACTATTTTGGATCAAATTGAGTGCTTTTCGAAACTCTTCGGCACCATGAGTTCTATATTTTTCAAATTTTTTTATAACATCAGCATCTATTTCTGGATCTAGTGCTTCGTAGCAATCATTCGTAATACTTTTATTGAGCTTCTCGTAAGAGTCACTCCAAGTTACAGCTTCCATTATCTCCATTTTTATTCCGTTTACCAATTTTTTGTATACTTCAAAGTTTTGATCTTTTAAAGCAAATGAAAGAGCATGGAATTTACCATAAGTATGAAAAATAAGTCTTGTATGTTCGTCATCAAACAATTCTTTCTTAGGTCTTACATCATATCCTTGTTGTTTTATGTTTTCCAGAACTACAGTTTCTTGAAATTCTTCCAAAGTGCCATAATAGAACTTGGCGATTTCAACAAACGGTTGTCTTAACGATTTCTCAATTTGCAGTTTATTTAATGTTGGAAAAATCGTTGAATAAAAAAACACTTCATTACTATATACCCACGAAATATGAAATTCTGCACGTTTCGATTCATCTTTTACAGCTTTTTTGATCGCTAATTGAATAGTCTCATTCGTGTTTTTATTTTTAATACCAGCTAGAAAGAATTCACCCAAAAAACCATCACCTCTTATTGCTTCATCAATGTTGAAAATCAGTTCAAAGTTTGATAGATTTTGTTTTCTTGCAACATTTTTGAGAACTGTTTCAACTTCGTTTTTTAACTGCAATTTTACATCCATTCTACGAACACAGCGCATTAAGTAACAAATATAATTGAAAAGTTTACCTATATGAAAAATATAGGTACCTATGTGAAAATTTTATAATATAGTAGATAATTTTTATTAGAAATACTTTACAGCTTGAATAATAATGATAAGATATTAGAAAATGCCCTCGAAATTACAAAAATAAATAAGTATTTTATTCAAGGTACTCAAAAACATTTTATTATCGTTTCATATCCACCGAACAACTGTGAATTTCGACTTAATTTTTCAAATTTCATGAGAGATATATGTATTAATGTTTATTTTATAGATAAAGTTAGTTTAAAAACAATGATTAATTAGTTTTTACGTCCGTATTTACTAAATGAGTATTAATTTTTCAAGATTTTTACAGTTCAACAAGTGCAATAAAATTGTTTTATACTGATCTGTAATTAATTTTTTATTTATTAAACAAATTACACTAAAAAACATTTAAAAACAGTTTTTACACTTTGACACAAATAATTTATACGTATGTATATCGTTATTTACTTACTACTTATATGATAATTTATATAATTATTTACCAATTTTTTTTTATTCTAAATTTATAAAACAATTAATTACTTTACAATTACGACTACAATTTGTTTTTACTTAAATTAAACAATTAGTTATTAGATAATATTATACTCTAGTGCATGCAATAAAATATTTTTAATTCTTTCCTTGAAGATGTCTCTATTTACATTAGCATTTACCATCCCACTAAACACATCTCCCACTGCATTATCTTTTACGATATCCATAATTTCATTCTGAGCCATTAGTTTAACTTTAGTTACCGTTAGAGAAAATATTACACCATATAAGCCATGTTTAGACCAATCCTTTCTTAATTGTTCCAATGGATACACTTTTTCAGGATTGCTTCCCAATTCTCTTAAGGTTTTTGATAAAGAATTGTGATAGATTTTTAAAAAATCATCTAATTTATTAAATTGTTCCTTTGAACAGCCGGCATAAAAGAAATACGACAAATCGTGTACTGGATTTGCTTCAGTGACAAGTTGAAAGTCAATTAGTTTCATACTTTCCAACTTACCAGCATCCTAAAAAGAAATAAAATATAAACTACGAGTAAAATAAAATGTGTTTAAAAAAAACTTACAGAATATTTAAACATCATATTATTTGACCAACAATCACCGTGTATAATTGTTTTATAATTACTTTTCAATTTAGTCTCTTCCAAAAGTTTTTCATTTGGATTATTTGCAATTGGTTCAATTCTTTTTTTCAACTTAGAATCCTCTTCTGTATCTAATATTTCGCAAATTTCTTTAAAAAGACCAACCATTAAGTTCTTTATGCCTTCATTTTCTACGAATACATTATAAATTTCTAACCATAATCCGCTAACCAATTTTTCGTATTTTTCATAATTTTGGTCTTTCAATGCAAACGAAAGAGCATGAAATTTACCATAAGTTTGAAAAATATGTGCTGTGTGTTCATCGTCCAATAATACCGCTTTGTCCGTTAAAACATACCCTTGACTTTTCAAATTTTCAAAAACTATTGCTTCTTGATACTCCTCTAAATTACTACAATAGTACTTTGCCACATTAACAAATGGATCTTTTAGTGATTTTTCTGTTTGTAGTTGGTTTAAAGTTGGAAAAACTGTTGAATAAAAGTAGGACTCATTACAGAAGATTTTATTTGTCGGAATATCACGTTTGGCTGGATCGTGCACTCCTTTTTTAATTCCAACTTCAACTATTTGATTTGTATCTTTATTTTTTATACCGGCTAAAAAAAACTCGCCCGTAAAGCCTTCTCCTCTAATTGCTTCATCGATATTGAAAATAGGCTCAAAATTTTGAATATTTTCTTTGAAAGCGACACTTTTAAGAAGTGTTTCTATTTCACTTTTTAATTGTATTTTTAATTCCGATATATTTTCCATTTTTATTTTAACTTTTTGCTTTCGTGCTAATAACTGCTTTATCAAAAACTGAAAATGTTTTTATCAAACAACATATAAAACTATCTCGCACTCGTAAGTGTTTATAATTATATTCATAATGTGGAAATTTCTGCATATCATCCATATTAGGTATATCAATAATTTATAAAACTAAATAATCACAATGATTTTGATTTCTTTTTCAATATTGATCAAGATAAAATTATCATTGGTGATGTAACTAAAACGTTTGTACGAAAAAATTCACTGGTTTATTTTTAATATTTCAAATAGTGGGTGTTCCGGCACTTTCAGAAGTTAACAGTTTTTGTTTCAGAATATACAAAAATATTTAAACGTAAAAAACTTTTAACTTTAACACTATGTTACACACAGTACCTATTTACGAACTGACAATATTTATCATGAAGTTGTATCGCTTCATGATTCACAATTGATGATAGAGAACAATTTTTGTGTTTACTTATGAAGTTATGACCTTGAAAGATGATTACTTTTTTGAATAAAATTTATGTAATAATACATATTTTAATAGATTAATAATGATTTAAACCTTTAAATCATCAGTACCTACATCTGTTTCCTTTACTTAATTATAAAAAGTCCATCCACATACCTACATATATTATAATGACTTTGCGATGAAATGAATAAAATATTGATCCATCAATTATTTTACATGATTTTGCGATTATTTATTTATTTAGCTATTTAAAATAATTTTTTAACTTCCAAAGTTTATATGTATGTATTTATATCAAATTAATATTATCCAATTATGACTGTGAATTAGCAGACAAAAACAAGTCAAAATAAGATTTAGTTATTTATTAATTGATCACTGTGTGTTTTTATAATTGTGTTATCAATAATACGAGTACTTATATAGAAATTATATAGTATATTATATCGTGCTGCATGTTCCACAACATATCTCGCTCTCTTTTTAAATAAATCCATATCTATTTTACATTTTTGTATTACGGAAAGAATTACATATCATGATCAGAATTTTCATTCCTGAATTTTTGAGAGTCAATATCCTCAATTAATTTTAATCTACATGCAATTAAACCGAAATACAAACCAAACACCGTATGTTTGGACCAATCTTTTCGTAATTGTTCGAATGGACACAATTTTTCAGGATTACATCTCAATTCTCGTATTACATTTTCGGTTTAAAACTCTACAATTACGTACCAGTCTTAAATATATGTATAAACAATTTCAGCCTTGATATGGAATTTTTAAATTTTTTTTTTCTAATTACATATTATTGCAACATAATTTGAAATTTTATGTAATAATTATATGTACTTATATACACATGTGCATACGCGTCTTTTTATAATTAGGTAAACAAAAATATTAGACATTGTATTATTGTTTGAATATTTTGTTATACTTAATACACAATCTAACAAAGCAATATATTTTTCAAATATGAACTTAATTTCTGATCCTTGGCTTTTAAATAAGATTTGAGTTTGCGCCCTTTACGGATAATAATAGCTTAAAGCTTTGTTCCAACAAACACCATGGACGCGTTCATGAACGCATCATTTCAGTGGACCTTCTATCTATTACCAACTATTACATAAAAATTACGAATGCTTAATAACAAAAATCACCTGGGCGACTGAAATGACACGTTCATGTTCATGAACGCATCCATAGTGCTGTTTGTTGGAACAAAGCAACAAAGCTAATACATAATTAGAGATTAGACCTTTTATTAGAAAACAGCATGTGCTCATGCACCACAGTTTATTTTAATAATATTTACAATAAGTACCTATTTGAACTTCTACTTTATGGAACCAGAATCTTTCTAGTCATATACATACGAGTTGTAAATTTTAAGAACTTTGGTGTAAAAAGTGGTGTAATAGTTATTTATGACCTAAGACCTTCTTTAAAGTTTAAACCAATAGAAAAATGTAAACAATAAGAAGATGTTAAGGGGTGGTATAGTCGTCCCAAAGATAAAATAAAATTACAACTTTGACTCTTTAAGAAGCCTAATCGGTTTTCCAACCCTCTGCAATAAAGTAGTACCATTTAAATTGCCAGGTCCGTAGTATGAATTTTATATTTATTTGTCATGAATTTATTTTTCCACCTAATGCTATTATTAGGTGTAATAGGAATATTATATAAAGAAACCTTGTTTTAATTGTTCACAGTGTTTAGTTGTATGTATTCTAAATATATTTATTAGAAACATAACATTCATAGAAAATGAGTCGATTCTATCGATGTCTTATTATTCCAAATACGGGCCTGGGCAACTATGGGCCCAGGTACAAAAGTAAGGGACAGCAGTACGGGTACCTCAATAAATGGTCTATTGTTATATTATTAGGATTATTGGAGTTAACTATCAGTAAAGGCCATAATTTTATTTTATCTTTGGGACGACTATAAACAAGTTTAGGGGATATCTAAATAAAAAAGTTATGGCCATCAGGAGTTTATGTCACCCC
>SSSI01007789.1:0-48990 GCA_004796505.1 Oryzaephilus surinamensis | reverse complement strand
ATAATAAGAGTTGTTTGTTCCTTGTTTAGCGCTGGAAACGCGTTACTAGTGTCGCCCCCAACAAACGGGACTGGCTTTATTGACGATAAATAGGGTTTCTGTAAAAAATAGTAAAATTCGCACGGTAGATGGGGCCATTTTATTTTTATTTATTTCCTTTATTTTATTTTTTTTATTTCATTTATTTGCTGCATGTTTCGAACTTTTTAGTTCTCGTCAGTACGATATATTACATACTTATTGTTGTAAAATCGTAGACATGCACGCAAATCTTTCACACATCATACTGTTTTTCGCAGAATTTGAAAAAATGCAACCCGGGCTGCTTTTAAAAATAGAAGAAAAGGCAAATTGTTTTTAGGATACTTGTAAAAGAATTCTCTATGAAATAGTCCCCACAAACCACGTATCTTTTTAATTACAAGTAAAATTAATTTGGAAAGCATTACTAATATTGTGGTATTCCACAAAACGCGTCTCTGTAAAGCCGAAAAATAACCAAAATATGTTATATTCTAAAATGGAATCGGTGATGTTTATGTAATAAGTACTAGCGCAAAAAGGGACTAAACAATGATATTTAACTCTTTTATCGTATGAAGCCATTATACACAAATAGATAATGTATCTAAATTGCTAATTAGAGTTTCACAATTACCAGAAATCTCGCCAAAAATACGATAAATTCACACACTAAACAATAGAACATTTTCTTACCTAACTTCATTCGCCGATGAATACACGAAAACAAAAAGAATGTTTTTAGGAAAATTAAAAAAGTATTAATATAAATTTTCACGAAAACAATTGTTTAATATTTTATCTTTCTATTCACATAATTGACAAATGTTTGTTAAATTTTATTTTCACGTTTCAAATGTTTCAACGGAAAACTTATTTGTACATAATAATTTAAAACAAGACAGTCTTATATATATGTCATCTCTTTTCAATGCATTGATAAACGCATAACGTATGTCATTGATAGACCTTGCCAGTTTTTCGCAGCGCTGTGAACAAACGGGACTTGAACTATTCTCGTGTTTCCAGTGTTGCCTATTGAATGAGACGGGGCTGGCTTTTGCTTCACTTTTCTCCAGTAAATCATTTAAATATTCTTCTTCTGTGTTAACAACTGTTTGGACGGGGTTCCTATACACATTTTTATCTTACAAATACTGTCTTTTTAAATGTTTTATTTATAGATTCAAAGCCATGGCCACAAACAACAAAAATCCACGTTTAGTTAAGAAAATTGGAACTCACAGTGGTGTCTTTCATTGCGATGAAGCTTTGGCTTGTTATATGTTAAAACAACTACCTGATTATGAAGAAGCCGAAATAATCAGATCTAGGGACACAAAGGTTTCTAAAGGAATATAAAAATTTATAGTTAGAAAACGAGTATTTATAGGTTTTAGAAACGTGCGATATTGTTGTGGATGTTGGTGGTGAATATAATCCAAAGACATACCGTTTCGACCATCATCAACGTGGTTTCGATGAAACATTATCCTCAGTTCGTCCAGATTTAGTAAAAAATAAATTTATAAAGTAAACAAGTCAGTACAAGTTGCCAAAGTTGGTATTTTATGATGGAATATTTTAGATTAAGTTCCGCTGGTCTTATTTATGCACATTTTGGTCTTGAAGTAATAGCAGCTGTGTTAAAAAGAAAGAATTTTATAGCCAGTAGTGAGTGTATGGAAAAACTGTATGGATTTGTTTACGATGGATTCGTTGAAGAGTTGGATGCAATCGATAATGGTGTTCCAATGTACACAGAAGGGAAACCAAAATACAGAATTAATACGCATTTAAGTGCCAGGGTGCACAAATTGAATCCTGAATGGAATTCACCTGAAGACGAGCCCTCAGATAAACTGTTCGAAGATGCTATGCAGCTAGTAGGTGCAGAATTTCAAGAAACTGTCCTTTATGTAAGCTAATTTTTCACATTGTGAATTTTTTAATAAAAATAATCTCTTTAGGCGTTTTCAGTATGGTGGCCAGCAAGAGAAATCGTAAAAAAAGCGATTGAAACGAGGAAAAACGTCTACGAATCTGGTGAAATAATTCTATTGACCGAAAGATGTCCGTGGAAGGATCATTTATTCACGTTAGAGGAAGAATTAAATATCGCAGGGGAAATAAAATTTTGTATATTTCATGATAAAAGCGACTCGTGGAGGGTGCAAGGAATTCCAGTACAGCCAGACAGTTTTATATGCCGGTAAATTAAATTTCAACTCCATAAAAATGTTTATTTATAGGAAATTTTAGGATATTTTTGCATAAAGATTGGCGAGGAGTAAGAGATGAGGAATTGAGCTCAATAGCTGGTATTGATGGGTGTATATTTTGTCATTCAACTGGATTTATCGGTGGTAATAAAACGAAAAAGGGTGCTTTTGAAATGGCGATAGCTAGTTTGAAAACTGCACAAACTAATCAGGAATAATTTTAGTACGAATAAATATTTAAACTTTTAATGATTTTTTTTTAATAATACTACAATTACAACGCCATATTTTATTGTGCATACAATAATACAAGTATATACATATACACTTTTAAACATACGTTTCTTTTGGAAATATTTGGACAGAATTTATAACAACAAATATTTTTTTTTAAACAGTCAAACAAAACAATTATTAAATAGTATTATAATTATATTATAAGACATGAGAATATAATTTAATCGACACAAAAATAATAATAAAAAGTGTAAATTAATTCTAAAATTCACATATTTTGTAAAATATATTACTAATTTTATACAGTTTTTTTTTAATGAAAGATTCTATTGCATTTATAATTTCTGGTTTATCTTTCCTACCTAATTTAAGATTGTCTATAAATTGATGAAAAGTATTTTTGTGTATTTTTGACAATTGTCTCTTATAGGATACAAATTATACTATATTTATATCATTTTAATACCATTGTTACATTATGAGTGAAAATATAATTGCAATAAAAACTTACAATATCATTTACCTTTTTCAAAAATTATTTTTTATTTATATGAACACACTGTGTCATGACATTCGTGGTCATAAAAATCTATAGATTGTTTATTTTAATTATTGGTTTCAAAAAAATATAGAAAATTTTGAGCTACATGTATTGACATTTTTGATCAAGATTTTTATTGTTTATATTTTATTACTGATATAAAATGAGCACAACATCTTCAGACACCATATAATGTAAAATTCTGGGTACGAATAACATTTTTCAGTTATATTTATTAGGAAATTTTCTATTTTTCTTTTTTTTTTTAGTTTTTTATACATTAAAATCACTTATATATATGTAAAACTAATTAATGAATTGTGTTAGTATGGAAATAATATACAGATAACAAACATGAATGAAAATGTTAAATATATTTCAGGTACGGATAGGGAACGGTTTATTATTTTTTGTTTTTTTGTTTTTGTTCAATAAAGTACAATTTACACAAATAGAGTAATAAGTTAGCAGTTTGAGCATAGTTACAGGTATTTTATCACAAACTCACAGTCTTTCTAGCGAATTCCAAGGAATTATACATGACTTTTGCCAACAAAATAATGTTTCTGAAAGTTTGAGTGAAAAAAAAGTTTCTCTTTTTTAACTAGTCCTAAATCCTTGTACAATCATGCGAATTGTGTAATAATCTTGCAAAAATCTTAAATGTAGTTTGTGATAAAATGTCAATATTATGTTTATTAAAGAAGAAATTAAATCAAATGAAAGAAAGTTAAATCATGTCTTTTAAGTACATTAAATTTTCCTATTTTTATAGCTTATTGCATACTACACGTCCCCTCTACTAATATAATGCATAGCGATGCAAAATGGGGTCAAACAATTTATATTTTTTATTTTTTTATAATTTTTTTCATATCATTTTTGGCAAAAATCTATTATAATAATTGTGAATAAACTTGAAACATTTATCAAATGAAAAATTTTTAATAGAGAGTAAGAGAGATAATATAGAGAGAAACAAGTATTGTACAACATCAATTACATACCCGAGGGTAATTGTTATTATACATTGCATTATACATAATGATAATTAAAATGGGATAAATATATAATATATATTTTGTCTCATATTGTAGCCCTATTTACAAATATACAAAGCAGTATTATCTAATATGTTACATGACACTTTTTGTATTTTATTTCATTTTTTACTAAGCTCAACTATGATATCGAATGTTGGCACAAATTAAATGGTACAGGCACACATCCACACAACTTCGTGATGGTATTAAATGGTATAAGCTCTGACAACGGGATTTTCTTGATTTTTTTTTAATGAAAGACCACAACAATTCAGTATTTCATATACATATAAGTAATGATTGTTATTTAATCACACACAGAACAAGGTCTAGTGTCAAGTTACATATATTTATAACACAAATTTTCGAAACTATATTTATATATATGTATATATATAGAGAATTAGCAATCATTTAACTAGATTACAACAAACTATCACAATTAAATGCTTGTATGCGTTTGATACATGTTTTTTTAGGCCGATAGGAAACAAGTAACGTTAAAATTAATAATAAAAAAATGAAAAACATGATTTTTCCAGTTAGTATAAAATATATTTATATTGCTTAAGAATAGAATTTTGATTATAAAGTAAAATGATTACCAATTCCTTGGATAGATAAGAGAAGTATACATTAAATTTAACAAATAAATAGGTCTGAGCACCTGTTACCTCTATTTTTAATATAAGACTACCAACATATGCGTGGCCCAGTCTGTGTAGTCCATCGCAAGCCAAGAAACTTCGAGCCAAAGACTTATCCTAGCTCATGGTAATTTCTTTTTTTTTCAGTTGAGTGCATCAAGAGTAGAAAACATACAACATGATCATAAAACATCCAACAGTGAATTTGATATATTTATTAATATATTCATTAATATGATAAGCGACTTAATACTATGTTTAATGTCTTTTAGACATAATAAAAACACCGATACATAAAATAAAAAGGATTGTCATTTTTATATCTAAATATTTTTTATCAATTCATTTAGTTTTATTTTTTTAAACAAAAAGCTCGATGTTTCACCTGGCTCACTGAAGAAGACCTTCTCTAATTTGTTTCATTTATATTTTAATTACTAGTTTTATTTTTACATACAATATAAGTAACATGTACAAATTGTTAATTCTTTTTTTTATAATTATTTAAGTAATAATATATAGATATATATTCATAGTAATAGACTTTAAAAAGATCACAACACAGAGTTAAGAAATACTTTTGCTAGTTTAGCAAAAAGTACCATTTTTGAGTTTAAAAAAAAAAACACAACAACTTCACTGACTTGTCCAACATTTACTCTGTGGCACATTTTACTTTTTTGTCATTCACACACGATAAATTACTTATTTAGTCTTTCATTTTAATTTTAATTATAAAAAACTAGTTTCTAATATTCGACTACTCGTTTTCACATAATTTCACCACCTATTCTTGAAAAAAGTCTTCCCTGTTTATGGGTGAATTTATGTTCAAACAGTTATAGAAAAATTAACAATAATAAATAGTTTTTAGTATCTTTAAGTATATTATAAATAGTCACAACATTATTATTTAATATAATTTTTATCATCTAAAACTAGAGTTATATTAAGAAATTATTCGAAATTTTCACCATATAAAAAGATATTAAAAAGAATTTTAAAACATCAGTGTGTTTGTTTTTGTTTTATTTATTTTTGAGCAATTCTACTACATACTTTTATTAATATTTGTAAGTAAATTGTTGACAAGTTAATGATTTTGTTGTACATTTAATTAATATATACGTATTATTATGGCCGTTTTTGATATTTGATTTTAAGAGTTCAGATCTATTGCTCGTGGCATATTTTTTGAAAAAAATTTGTTATTTTCTTTTTGTATCATCTACAGGATACGGTCTGAGCACAATTTGAAAATACTTGATCGCTTAACTATATTATAGTATAAATTGGAACAGAATTAGCGATCTGGTAACGATGCAATTTTTTAGTGTCTCACTCGACAGTCGAAAAGGCACTAACGTTACTTTTTTTAGTAACGCAACACAACCCCTATTAAATATTAAATATAAATAATCTCTGTTTTTTTATTTTAATTATTTTTCTCTTAATAATGTGGATTGTAATTTGTACACTATTCTAAAAATTTATTTCATCTGATTTATCTAAAAAATTTACTATCCATTTTTTTTTGAATATACGTAATAATAATTATAATATTAAATATTTATAGTTTTCTTTATTAAATTGTTTTTTAATCTAGTATTTAAAAATTGAGATGTTTCTTGATCTGACTCATTAAATTAATATATTTATATTTTCATTTTGATTGCCCTTTTACCTTATTTTGATTTAATATAATAATATTTTATTTTGTTTAAATAAAGTTTTGATTTTTTGTTGATAAACTAAGTACTATATGGGCTTGGCACGGAAACTTCAAAAGTTATATTTGAAGAAAGGGGTATCTCTTTTTCCTTGCGTTTTGTTGGTTCAGCATCTGGTGGACGATGAGACTTCATGTGGGCACTTCGACTTTTTATTTTTGTGAATACTCTGTTAAATAAACAATTATTACTTATATAAGTTTTCAAAATTAGTACAAAAATAAAATTGGAAACAGTTATTAAGCGGTGAATAGTTGCAATAAATATGAAAAATAAATCGATTTGAGAGTATATTTTATTCAAAATGTCTTAATTTAGTGTATTTTTAAATAAATGTGTCTGAATTTTCATTTTAATTTATGAATATTTAGTTTAATTTTAAAATTTTATGTATTAGTTCCATTTCAGTTTGCAAACAAATCGATGATCGATCTTTGTTGTGGCTGCTCACGTGCATAAAACGCATTTTGAAACAATTGTGGACTTGAGATAATTAAAATTATCGTTACCTACATGATTGAATATATTTTTTTTAATGAGGCAATAACATAAACACGTTACATTCTCTTTTTTACGTATGCATGTGTGATTTTTTTCACAATCAATTTAATATAATCATGAAATGTTTTTTATGAAAAATATGCAGTTCATCTCAAATCAGTTTCATAATTTGTTCATTTAATAAAAATGAATTGTTTTTTTGGACTTACACTAGGTTTAATTCTATTTTTAAGTATTTTGAACGTAAATAAGTAAATTTGTTGGAAAACTGTTCTATTAACGAATTTTTTCTAGTGTATAGCAACTCCAGTAAATAGAAATAGTGAATTGAAAAATGTTAAATGGAATGAAAAAGAAGTCCAACGACAATCATTATTAGATGGTGATTCTAGTGATGATGCACAACCGTATGTCTACGTTAAACAAATGATGAAACCACCATCAAGAGATAGTACCAGAAGATTCACAAATTTAATAAGCTATATAATGAGAAATTTTAGAGGTTTCACAAGAAAAATTGTCGATATGTTTATAAAAAAGTTCAAAAACAATAGCAACTTTAAATATTGAAAAGTAGTATGATTATTTTATTAAAATTTAATTAATGTACGTGGAATCAGATAATAAATTTATCTATTCAGAAAAACAAAATGATACTTTATTTGTCTTGAAATTGCTTTGTGTAGAATGCGTAGTAGCATGCTAAATAAAAGAAATCACAAAAAATACACATTGGAAATCAAAAAATAAAAAAAAAGTTGAAATAAAAAATATTCACCCCCTTAATAAAAGGGACAAATGAAACTTAAACAAAAAATAAATAAATAATACCTCAGTCCGCTCACTGGATGTTGTAATAATATAAACATAACGATAGTATTAGCACGTAAGCAGAAGACACAACACACCGATCATTTACCTTTATCATATTTTGAAGTACAGGGTACACTTACTTCCCACATATCTTACAAGGATAATCTTCTGTGGAGTCAGCATGGCATACAGTTGAACTTACAGACGATGAAGATGAGGACGATGAGGATGATGTGCGTTTATCCATTATTATTGATGGTGTTGGTGAACTTCTTGCAGTGCCACCATGTATTCTTATGTGACCGTTAAGAGCTGCCCTCGAATTGAAACTCTATAAGAAATTTATTTTTTATTAGAGAAGAAATAGTTCGTTATTACTTATTAGTTAGAATTTTTTTTTAAACTTACTGCTGAGCAATCTGGAAATTCACAGACGAAACTCCGTGTTTCTTGTAAGGGCATTGGCGAACCGCTATCTACAATCTAAATATGAACGTGAATTTTAAGAAAACTGTTTTTAAATTATAGTTTTTACCCCTAGCAGTTTTGAATCTGGAAACAATTTTTCATCCAATTCAATTTCTGCACTTTTATAATTGTTGTGTCTTTTTTCTCGTATTTGTTTCAAACGGCGATATTCATCAATGCAAACTTTCTTCCATACGTAGTAAAATTGTATACATTGTTTAATAGTTTTACTTCGTATCTGTAATTTGAATTTTAGTTATAAATTAGTAAAAAGGCCAGGGTGTTGCACAACGCAGCGAAATTGGAAAATAAATTCATTTATTCGCCTTTGTTTTGCAACACCCTGTATACAATCACAATTTTACTTCTTGAGCAATGGTGTGGAAGTCTTTATCATATTTCAACAACGCCTTGTGGAATAATTCAGTTTCATGTGTTGACCATTTATCACTTTCAGTGTAATTATAGCAAAGTAGTGGATGATCTGTTGGAAGATTAGGAGATGGTTGCATTAAACGAAGCATTGCATCCTAAAAGACAAACTTGTTTAGTTCTAATCACGTTCAATTTGTATGCATATGACATACATGAATATTTCCACCGCACATATGCAAAAGATGCATAGCATATTCTTTATTCCTTCCTCCCCCAGGAACTGCAGCGCAGCACGCGAAATCCAAGTACATGTCAACTGCACATATTTAATGCTAACATACCTGTTGATAAAGCCACTAGTGGCTTAAACAACAAGCCAGCAGTAATATTTATCACATTTGATTAATTAGTTAAAAAACTTTTTGTGGAACACACACACACAAATATTTATATATTTTTATGTATTATAGAGAAAGAAATAATTGTTAGCAATATCTACAGTAGATAAAATTAGTCTACAAGAAAATTACCTTCACTATCTAAGCAATTACTTATACCGGGATCCCATAGAAGATCTTCATATGTGGATTCTCTATTATTCCGATTTGGATAAGTTGTTAAAGGGGGAATATTACATTGAAATTGGGATCCTACATTAATATGTGGCGTAGAATCACTCTCTGGTACAGGTTCATTACACCAACCAAGACTGTCTTCACCTAGACAATATCAATGGTGAATTAAAATTAATGAATTTTGTACAAATTTATGAGTTACTTTTCAAATTGGCATATAAACCAGTGCCAGGTCGTTGCGGATTCAAAATTGGCTGTGGTGTATATGGGGCTGAACCTTGAGGTTTACTTCTTGTCGCCCTTAATTTCGATTGATGTAATATTGGTAAATGGAGAGGCTCTGTTCTAGGCCGTTTTCTTGACATTCGTACTGGACTAGATGGAATCCTTCAAAATTAACGACACTTTAATTATTTATTTTGGATTTATAATATAAGAGACTTACGTTGTAGGACTAAGAAAAACATCGTTGCCTTCATTTTTATTGTTTTCGACTTGTTTAGGCCGCGCAATTAATTGTTTCGTTGGTATTGTACATTGTACGGTTTTAACAACTTTATGCAGTTTCAATTTATCATCAGAACTTTCTTGACTTTGTACTAAATGTGTATTGGCCAAAAGAATGTTTCTTGTTGGAAATGTTGTGCCACCAGTTTGGATAAATTTTAATTCACCATTTGCATCCACTAATATACCAGCAAAATTCGAATTATTCAAATCCAACAGTTGATTATTGGTAATCACTTTCAATGGTATACCATTGAATTCGAACTTCTTTTTCGTCACAAAATCTTTTGGACTGCTCGACAGCAATGGATCATCGCTATTAGGCAACATTTGCGACTGTAAAGTATATTGTGTGGATATTGGAAACGACGTATTGTTGTTTGGTGATGAGGAATACGTCGACGAATGATGTGGGGATGGAGAAGAAGTCACAATATTGGAAATTGGCGATGGAACTGGTGTTAAACCAACTGATAATGGACTTTGTGGCGCTGTGAAATTTGTCAGTGGATATAAATCATCAGCAGAAATACTTTCTCCTGGTAAAACTTCTTCTAGAGCCTCTTCCACAGCTGCTGAACTGGACATTGTGGGTGTAAAAAACGCTGCTGATAATGGCGAAGAAGGTTGTGATGGTTCATCCATTCCTCTATCCACAACTTGTCCGTATTCTTGTTTTGGTGAAACCAGAGGTAGTAAAGTATTTTGACCAAAACATGGACTTTGGCCTTCATGGCTTGCTGGGGGCGTTGGATAAGCAAAACCAGGTGAATCATGTCTTATCAACGGGCTTTGTAATGGTGATTGTGCCGTTAATGATGTATGTGGTGATCCGGAATATTGAGCTGGTGAATGTGTTTGATAATTTGGTGATTGCATGTCTAAATTGTTCGTTGAATGAAATGTACTAAATTCAGCTAAACTTTCTGGTAATGGAGAATCTAACACGGCTTGTAGTTCTTGATTTACAGAATGACTCGACTGAAATGATGGTGATTGTTCTTGCAAATTAGCGTAATCATCCAATGAAATATCCTGTAAATTTTGCACGTTTTGATCCTGTAGTAAACTGTCAGCTTGAAATTGTATTGAAGCTAATTGTTGTGGATCGACACCTTGCAACAACATTGTGTCCTGTACTTGTGTAAAAACTTCATCCTGTAAACTAGGCGACAAATATTCAGTATCCTCGGACTGATAAGTTGTTAATGTGAATGAATCATTTGATTGGAACTGAATTAGTTGTGATGATTGACCAGGATCAGAGGTAGTACGTTTAACGGAGGCTTTTTCTCGTTTCAATATGAGATCAGCTAAAGCTTGTGCTTCATGTTGTGTATTATTTGTTGATCTGTTTATGTTAAAAGTCTCCGCATCGGAATGTCTTCTAGTCTTCTCTTGCGTCTGTTGTGGAGGCGCTGGTACCACGAAAGAAGTCACTTTCGTGTCCATATCATTGGAGTTAGCAGAGGAATGCACAGTTAAAGGGAAAAGTGGTGGAGCACTTGTTTTATTTGTATCTTCAGAATTATTTATTGTTGTTGTGGTTGTTGTTGTTGTTGATGTTGGATTTGTTATTCGTTTATTAATGATTTTCTCTTCAATTAGTGCCCTAACACTAACACTAGCTGTTTGAAGTGGTGGACCAGAAGTGTCTTTTTTTTCACATTTTTTATTTTCAGCATCCTACAAAAACCATTTTTTTAAAATTTATTTATAATCGTTAAGGAAAAATTGGAAAATTAGATCGCAAATTACGTGCACCAGTTACACCTTCAAAATTTAATACACATTAAAATTTAGTTACCTTTTTAAAGTAGCCCCCATGAAGTCGCATATGACCATTTAATGCTGGTATATTTTTAAATTTTCTATGACACAAATTACATTCAACTGGCTTCGGTTCTGGTTTATTAACATTTGAATTCGATGATGATGTTATGGGGGTGGTAGTTGTAGAGACTTTATTTTGTGAATTTGTTGATGATGTATTACTTCCATTTGTTTTATTTGATGCATTTTGTTGGGACTGGAAATATACCAAATCCACCAAAAAATTACTTTATGTACATAAAACTTCATTGAAAATGTGTTAATTTCTACCTGATAGTAGTGAATGGTCCAAAAATTGTTCATTTTATATTTATTTACTCGTTATCAAGCACATAAACTTTATATATTTCTATATGAAGAGATTTACATCGACAAAATATTACTGTGAATATATCATAAGAAATTCTTATTTATGATAAAGGGGGTTGAAACTCGAATTATCTTATGACGTCATGTGGTACATATATAACCGGATTAAATTTAATAAAACCCTCCCGTTTACATCTCAGTTAAATAATGCTCCAGTGACGGGGATCATTTTTGTGTGAAGTGTACATATTTGTTTTCTATTTATGTAATTTATAATTGAGAATTACATTTTCTTCCAAATTTTATAAAACCGCATTTTAATATAAAGGAATTTTGATAATTGGAAATTTCATTTATATGTTTATGTGAAATTTTACTACAATTAAAGCGTCATTTATTTAGGAAATAGCGTACTCTATTATAAAATTTCTAATAATTGAACTATTTTCGAAACTGTGATTATTGTACTACTAACTACATAGTTAATAGGTATACGTAATACAAATACAATATAAAAGCTCAACTTTTATTAAATCAAATGTTTCTACGTCTATGAATTGGAAGGGATGCTGTGTGAGAACCGAATAACCTTTGACCGGTTCATTTTGATTTTACCAACTGACCAAAAAGGGTAAGGGTGGCCCTTCCAATAACATTTTATTTTTCAGTATACAGGCTTATTTTACGAAAAACTAAATCAATAATATAAAATTTTAATTATAGTTGTTAACATTTAGTAAAATATGAAAGAAGAAACTTAGAGTTAATAATAACTAATTGAGCAATTATAGATTTCCTTTAATTAACACAAAGGTTTCATATAGATTGAATTTCAAATTGGTTATTACAAATTATACAATATCTTTTTATTAAAATAAACGATTACGACGGTAAAGTATTTCTAATAATACTTATTTGTGATTAACTTTTTCGTAAAAATAGAATAAAGCTTTATGTTATATAAGATTTTCCAGTAAATTAATGTTATTTTAATAGTCACTGCATAATGCAAATAATTAAAAATAAAGATGAAATCAACACTTGTACGTATTATGTACTCGTATATCATAATATAATTTTAAATTAGATATCGATTTATTGTAATTTATACGAAATATACTCGTAATTTCTATTATCTACAAATAATTGTACTTACACTTGAATTCCATATTCTCTGCACTTTTGTTGGTGTTTTATTTACAAGTTTGGTACTTGATTTTGATGCAGGTTTACTACCAGATTGTGATTGTCTTTGGGTTTGTTCCATTATTTGATGTATTAAATCCAGTTGTTGTTTGGTTAACCCATCATTGTTGCCACTGTTTCCACCCTGTAACAATGTGTAATACAAAATAGATAATTAAATCTACAACAATCCATTGTAAATAAATCTTATTTTTCATGTAATACCAAATAAAAGAGTTTTTCGTGTATTTTTAGTTCATACATTACATTAGTACAGTAAATATTGTTTTCAAATGAGTATATAATTATAATTTTTATCTAATTAAAAAATAATTTTCACGTTTTAATATAAAATTTTTTCAATAGACAACCTTTTACATTTATATTTCGATTACAGTTTCAAAGTATTTTTTAATATAGGAATTATAATAACAAAGGACTAGAAATCCGAACATACTACATTATATGTGCATATAAAACAGCAATTATGAAAATACTTTGATGTGTAATTATTGTAAAATTTGCAGAAAATGCATTTTAAAAGCTCATAAATGATGACATAAGCCTGTGAACTAGTTTAACCCATTTTTCTAAATTTAAACAAAATTTTACAATAAACTTGTCGATTTTATATTTAAATTGACCGTTTTTATCAGGTCAGGTGATATATAAAACTAATGTGGTTGAACATTATTATTAGGATAACACTGAAAACTGTGGAGCAGAGCTCCAACATTATTTTCTTAAGCATTACAAATTGCAACCTTCAGCGGTGATTTACAGGCAGGTGTATTTTTCTTCAGCCTAGCAAAGAAGGAAAAAACGCTTCATTCCTTTTTATAATCACATAAGTAAAGATAATTTTTCATGGTGTGTTTTTTTCCAAACAAAGTTAAAAGTTCCAGATTACGTAATACAGAAAAATTCAGTACAATTATTTCGAAATAAACTATTCAATAAGACAAGCAAAAGTAGAAAATTCAACAAACACACAATACGAGTTTGGTATAAAGTTTTATTTAATTTAATGTTAGTGTAGGTGTTGAGAAACTGAATTTTTTCGGAAAAAGTTCATGTCACGTTCGCGACTGGTTAGTTCGATATATATATACTAAACCGGCATATGTATGTGTGTGTGTGAAAAACTTTTGGTACGTTTTTCTTCTCTTATTTTGTTCTCTTATTCACACTTGTACGATCTCTTTCTCTTTTTTCAATAAATTAATCAACTCTGTTCGAAAAACTATTACATATAGATTGCCTATTCATTAAACACGAAGAGAGAGTGAAAAAACTTCTTAAATTAAGTTTATTTTTGTAATTCCACACGAAAAATAAGATTTAATGTTAATAAATTCGCACCTTTACCGGTTCTGTAGCTAATAATTGTTGCAATTGACTTTTTCCATTATTATTATTGGTTGATTGTGATTGTGATGTTGGAGGTGGTGCATATTGTATACAACTGGAACCGTGCGGTGAAGCGGCATCACCAGAAGCGGCACCCTGTGCTGGTGACATTGTCGTTGTGGCAATTGTTGAATTATTTGTCGATGAACTATGATGATTTTCTGTGTGCCTTCGAAGTGAACGTGCATCACAATAACTTTTTCCACAGCCCTCAGCCTTACATTCATACGGTTTCTTGTTTCGATGCGTCAACATATGACCATTTCTATAAATTAATAAACGGAATAATATTAATTATTGCGCAAATTTTACATTGAATAATCCAACTTACAAATGGTCTTGTCGTTTAAATGCTTTACCACACATACTGCAAACGTATTTCCGTTCATCACTGTGTGTCAATTTGTGTTTGGCCAGTGCTGAAGCATTTCCAAAAACTTTGGCACATACCTGCATATTTCAAAATTATGAAAAATGTGAAAAAGAACAATTTTGTGTTAAGTAAATAGAGCGGCTTTCAACATTTTCCATTTGTAATGTTGTCCGACCAGATGCCATGATGAAATGTTATATATTACACATTCTCTGAGTTTCGCCAAGCATGTGATTTAAGTTTAATATATTAAAAGGGCACTTCAAATATGGCAGCCAAAACGGTATATGCATGTATTCCTTATACCTACAATATGTATGTTGTTTTCCATACACACAAAATTCTAATATCTTTTATTGCGTTTATAATAAACTTAAAAAACAAGCAGAACATTCGAAAAAATGTAATATACTGCACATTTCATGTCTACAATCATCAGTTTAACATAAAAACAAATTGGGGAAAATGAAATTGCTGAAGAATGTTTTTTAGTCGCGCTCTCTCATTTCATTTATTGATCCAAAAAAAAATACACATTTTACCTGACATTGTTGAGGGCCCTGTCTATTTGGCGATGCTGCCTTTGGTCTTGGTCTTTTTACAGCCAATTTTACAATGTCTGTTGATGTATTGTTACTGGATTTCTTTTCTTCTGTTGATGTTGTGGTAACTGAAACGAAATTTTGATTGAAATTGAATATGTAATCATTTTCTACGTAATATGAAACATAATAAGGTGGTACAATTACCAAAGTTTTGTATATAATAAAATAACAAGGTTTTGAATTTAAACAAGCAAACTATGGTAAATGTATGAGGAGAAATATGATAAAATTGCTTCGTGTATACAAAAAGCACTTCTAAGGGCCAATTGTATGCAGCATAATTTTAATTCAAGTTCAGCTTAAGTATTTATTTCATTTTCTAACATGTGTGCTTAACTAAAAATTGTGCTTTATGTCAATTTGGAGAAAAATATTTCAGTGAAACAAACTTACTCGTATTTTTGTGTACTGTTTAATTTTTATTAAAATCGTTTTAAAAATAATGTCTGCAACAATTTTAGCATAGGAAAATATGATAAAAGTTATATATTGCCACTTTTTAAAAGCATACAGGACGCTGAAAATTGTTTTTGAGAAAATGAGAACATTGAGGATGCGAGACAAATGCTTCTATATACTAATTTCCCTATCCATCTAGTTATATATGTACGGTATAGCTATATACATCGAAAAATATTATATATATTATGCGGGTTTGGAAGCATTTATTGATATTGACACACGTCGTTTCTATCGCAACGGGTAATGGAGTGCTGAAGTTAGCGCAAACAACTTATTTCCACTGGGAATTGTCAACAGAAGACTTCATCTCATAACTCAATTTTTACAGTACCTCTTATCACAACAACCTGATGAGTGTAATCTGCTAAAGCAATTTCTTTTCGTTGGACTTAGTGTGCTCCTCGACGACCTCTTTCTACATCATGTGTATACACATACATACACAACTAGAGATCTTAAAATGGAAATCAATTAATCTTTTTTCCTACTAGTACAACTTGAGTAAATTAAATTTAGAAAATAAAACTCGATTTTAGTTTTTCATTTTTTTGTGTTGTCGATAAAAGCACAACGATTTTTAATGTATGTATTTTTAAATATAGCTTCTCTCTTCTTTTTTATACGTTACTTCTTTTTAATAAACTTTTTCCAAGTTATTTTTACATTGAACACAGGCATAAAGTTTTAAGTTATGTGAATTTAAGACATGTCAAAAGAAAAGTTTAAGAAACTTTTCCATTTTCTAAAGTATAACCTTATGCTGTATTCAAAAATGTAATAAATTTTTTTTCTTACACTGGAAAACCTCTTACGAAAATCGCTATATACAGATAAATAGATTTCGTTGTCCGACTAGAACCCACTTTTCCCTATTTTATAATGATTTTACATCAACTATTTTACACAGTACTGTACAATTCAATTTATAGGATACATGAAACAGCAATTATGAAAATTACAGTCTATAATAGTTACACTCAACATATGACTATAATAATGTAGAAATCTGAAAATTCAAAATGTAAAGTAGGCCTTTCATATAAAAGTTCATTTGCATGTTTGAATTTCAGTATTCGCTACATGAACACAGTAGAATTTGAGTGACCGTTTCCGGTTGGAGAATTTATTTCCGTTTGTGTAAGCTAAAAGACCAATTTGCAGACAATTCTATTTAACGTTTCAACGTTGAGAAAAATTCATATTGAGATGAAATTCATTTGTATAGGTCGTTGATGCTTTTTTATATATGAAAATTTTAATTTAATGCATGTAACTAATAAATATGTATTTTTTTAAAATTCTAAATTAAGATGTTAAATAAATAATCGACAAGAAAATCTAATAGTTTTTCCATCGTACGAATATTGTGAAAACACATTGCATATGGATGAGGTGTTCTTCTTCTCCTCTTTCTCTTTTGTAACATGTGCTTTATTTTCAGAATAATGTTAGATGAAAATAGGCAATAAATATTGTTTGAGAACCATACCGATATAAATCAATATCTCGCCTTGTCATAAGTTTTTAGTTCCCGAGAGTAATGCGCCGAAAAGGAAATTTATATTTTGTTGTTGTTTTCGCAGAAAAACTCAAAAAGTATTGTTTATTTTTTATTACAAACAGAATAAATTCATGTTCTATATTGTACATGAAATGAAAAAATATAATTAATAATTAACAAAGCCAGTTTAATTATTTATACAACGGACTGACATAAATATTGTAAAGAGATTCTTATCTAATTGGAAAAATATTGTAAAAAAGTCTTTTTAATTTAATTTTAAATATGAGCTATACAAAGATGAAAATATATAGTACGAAGTTCATAAAAGAAACAGAAAAAGACAAAAAAGAATTACATTAATTTAAATTTTCTGTTGTAGGTACGTAGTTACAATTTTCTGTCTTGTAAAACATTTTCTTTTGAAAAACTCATAAAGCCAATTGAATAAGTTCCAGATTTCATATTCGACACAACGGGTACACTAATGACACTGGCCGCCGGAAATAAAACACCAGCCATGTCACTTCCTGACTAGAATAATGACAACGTTTTTCTCTTTCTGTGTACATTTTGTGACAAATGTTTCCTTTTCGTTTGGTCCATAGATTTTTAAATTCGTTAGAGACTGTATATTTTTTTTGGAAAAAAAATTCTGCAACATATTTTTATATACTATACAAGCTTTATTTTCTATTTTATTAGGTGACACGTTAAATATTAAAGCTAGTTCAATTGTGGAAATTTCACATTTCTTATTTTTAGAAAATTGATTGTCGATGAAATTTTCAATCGATAACTGTATTTTTAACAATGTGCATAACATATGAAATTGAAAATCTAATTGTGTACACAATATAATAGACAAAATACAATTATTTGACGAGACAAAGTAATTCCTCTGATTGAGTTACACTCTACATATAATACATGTATATTTATCTGATTAATTTGTAAATAGGCATTACCATTCATACAAAAACCATTAAGTATATGTAAATTAATTTAATGAGAATTTTACTAGTATTTAAGTAAAATAATATATTGTACTAAAACGTAATTAATCTTTTATCCAAAGTACATTCTTAACAAATTTATATTGCGAATAATTTCCACAGTGCGGTTTTTGTGGTCTTATTTTAATTGATGATTCTTATGAACTCGTATAACCATTAGACCTTTTCTCATTTAGGCTGATGAATTTATTTTATTAAAGGGCTTTGTCACAAACTAACTACACATGTAGGTATATAGAATTGAATTAAACTCGAACGATGCGAAAGAAGAATCGCATTTTGAACGATTCATTCGAATAGAAGAAGCAAAAATTACTGATAATAGTTTTTTTTGGAGAAGATGTATGGTAATGGTTGGCCATTGAAGGCATTATTTGTCAATCTGTGAAGGAAAATCAAGTAGGAGTATAGGATACTAACCAGCATCGTTGTCCGCCGGGACGCCCAAGCTGTTGGAATTGTCGTTGATAAAAGCCTCGGCTGAATTGGTAAAGGTCTGTGGGGACAGAGTTAGGTCCGGGCCACTCGATGAGTCGAACAGGTCGAAGGTTGCTGTAACTGCATCATTTCCACCTGGAATTAAACAATATCGATTTTCAGATATTTTTCATAAACAAAGAAAACAAAACAAATAATTTAACGATTTGCCATTTATAATAGGTAACGTGAAATTGAATATCACGTATATTTTATATTTCAAAGGCAATAAATAAAATACTAATATTTAATCACGGTTGGCAATATACAAACTATTAAAAAGCTTTAACCTAATTAGTTATTGATCCGTGCGGAAGCAGGAAACAGTAAATTTAGATAACGTAAAGAACTAATAAATCACTTTTATTACACTATTTCACTAAAAATTTTATAAAATATATTATTATATGTCGTGTATTTTTTATTTCATTGTCGTTATTGTAAATTGACTTTATTTTGTTTTTATTCTATAAACGGGACGTAATAAATTTTATGTACATACGTACATAAATAAAATTTGTTATAATGTTTAATAAAAATACGTTTTATAGTTTTTAACGAGCCACTTGACTTTGTAGGTACTATATTTACTGAAAATCCTAATTTGAAACAAAAATATTTATATTCAATTTGAAGTTTCTGATAGATCGAGAAAATTGTGAGCTTTTTTGATGAACTTTTGTTATAATATCTCTTTAAAACTGCCAAAAATACAAAAATCAAAGTGTTATAACTGAAAGATGTTGACATTTATTTTGCAGTAGTTTGAATAAAATTGATCAAAGAAAAAAATACAAGTGTTTCAATTTTGAAGATTTATTATTGTTGAGTGAAAAACCGTTGCATTTTTTTACAATTAAATTTTTCAAGTATTCAACAATTACATCCCCTACTAATATATGGTTCTGGAGACGAATTGGTATGATGTATGAGTGGTAATTTAGACCAGACATGACCAACTATGACGAAGTGTTCCCACGAGACGCTTCTTGTTCGTATCCGTTTACAGCATCCTTTCTCATTCATATTTAACCACTGTACCGTATAAACCAAAATAAGAAACTAGCTTCATACGTGCTTACAATTCTCTATTATTACACATCACATTGTTTTTTTTTCTTATTTTTCTATAAACAATAAACTAAACTCGTACATTATATATGAGCTGGTACTTGACTTGATAGATATTATTAAGTGTTTCTCATAAAATGGAGTAAAACCGTTTAAATTGATATACCTAGATATCTCAAATGTTTAAAATAATAAAAATACGACATTGCTTAAAAGTAATATATAAAATTACAATTTCAACGTATAAATCGAACAGCAATGCAAAATTTTGTGGGTATATAATGTAAATTAAGTTGTTCTCTATCTTATTCTACAAAGTTGAGTGAATGTACGTCGTCTTAGTCAGCATTTCTGCAGAAACTTTGTTAAAACCCCCTAGGAATCTGTAATGAGGACTTCGTATATATACCATTCGATAATTTTACTGGCAAAACTTCTGCTTTGGCATGCAAAACTTGAGCTATTATTGATCAAATATCTGTTAGTGCGTTTAAGAAAACAGGAAAAATTTAAACACTCGTTCATTTTGTGTGTGTGTTTTTTTTTTGGAAGAACATATATGTAGAATCACAAATCATACACAAAAATGCAAAATTGCAATAAGAAGAATATTCAGTTCCCGTTTTAATTCGTAGTAATAAAAGTGCATTTACGAAAATTTATCGCTTATTGTAGAATCAGACTCACCAATCTACTATATAATATGGCCGTATAATCTATAAAAAAAGGAAAATAATCATTTTCATCCTTTAAAATATTAGATGGCACAGATATTTGCATTAGCCAAACTTTTAATGGATTTGAAATGGAGATTTTATTACACCCTAATGCTTTTTCTTTCAAAAATCATTTGCAGATGATATATAGAAAAAATAAAACGAGAAAAAAAGGAAAACTATAAATATAATAAATTTTCATAAAAATAATTAAATTTTGCAAATGGAAAAATAAATACATCATTATTGTTTCGAGCTGTGTAATCAAACTTTCAGTAATAATATTAGTTGTATGTTTGTGGGTGTGGATATATTGAAGATTTTCTTGTCAAAAGGATAATAAATAAACTACCGCTTTGAAATTAATAAAGACGAAGTGAAAATAATTATATGCGGATAAACAAGTATTCCACTGTGTAAAATTTATATTTTAATAAGACGGGGAAATGTGGAATTATTCATCTTTTCTTGTTTCCGTTCTCTTAACGATTGATACAGGATGGCAAAATAATTACTATTTCTTGTACATACAATTTTAATATCGATTCAACTCAAAACTGTTGTAAACTGTTTCAAAAAATTCATAATTTATCATTGTATTTTTTCTACCATTTTGCAATTATAAAGACATTATAATATATTAAACGCATGTCTGCGAGAAATAACTAGAACAAGAAGTTGTTTTAGTACTTATAGAAGTGCACCATCTGTTTCCACATAGTATTTTGTATACAAATCGTGGCTGTTTTCATTGTACGTACTTACAAATCTTGTTATTGTTAGAATTGTTTGTCTTTGGTAAATGTTGGGAATGGTAAAACTGACCAAGTTCTATCCAGTTTATACATATATATACGTATAGAAAAAACAACAACCAGCAATCCAATGTGGGCCCTAATTAAGGTACACCTTCTTTCCAACCTTTAACAACCCGCATACTAATGGTATACCACCATGTGCTTCTCCCATTCGAATTTTACTGCTTGTTAGTATAGCATTTTGGAGTTTTACAACTATCTACACAACACATATATACATATATATATATATATATATATATATATATATTGGGTAAACTCTCTCATTAAATGGATTAGGAATTGTTAAAGCGACGATTTGGAATAACTTGAATATAAGGTAATTTGAAGCTGTTAGTGTGGAATGTGTTTTAGGCGGCGTTGTATTAAGTATTTCTATTAGCTATGTGGTCTAGTTAGTTTTCTCTAATACAAAGAAACTTTCTATTGGACGGTTAAATGCTCTAAATAGTTAGTGAATCCTTTTTCATAATATAATCTAACACTACACATAAACGGTCAAACTAAAACTTAACTAAAATTCTCTGAGAAGCTAAATTATTTGGATAATATTGTGGGCAGAAGTCAATTCAAACAAGTTGTTCAACATGGAGGGACGTTTTCAGTGGCTTAAGTGAAAACTCTCTGTCTTTAAGGTGACTGAATGGATATAAGCTGTTTTCGCAGATATCAGTAACATATTCAACAAATATTTTCTATGTTTGGGAAACTGTCACTTATAGATTGAGCTTTTAAACAAAATACATACATATATTTCTTATCAAAAGACTGAAATGTATGTATATCTCTGAAAACAACCTTCAACTTTTTGCAAAAAAAATATTTCTATAAAATCAGCTTGTTAAATTCAAAGCGAGAAAAATTGGTGATCAAAGTAAGAAAATTCGTATAAAAACAGTTTTAAAATTTTTTTTATAGTTGTTCCAAAAAAATAGAAAGTTTTATCAATTGATAAAACCGTTTATTAATAAATTTCTCATCCACGGCAACTTATACCTATATTTATGATTTAGGGATAATTAAAATAGGAAAACTTGTGTTAATTTAAAAATATCCTAAATTTTTTTAGAAAAACAACATTATTTATTTGGAAAGCTTTGCTTTCGAAAATTTTAATTTAATTACACATTTTCTCTTGTTCTTTTTTAATACAATACGTAGTTTTCCGTTAAAAAAAAATACTAAATCATTAAAACTTCAAAGGAAAATAATCCGTCTATACTTTTAACGAACAAATTATTTTTAGTTATTTTTTTGAGAACCAAACTTCCTTCGAAATAAACATTAACACAGAATATATGCACATATTACATGTTCAAGTAATATTCTCCATGGTACATTTTATTATATTATATACGTTCAAATTGTAACGAATTGTAATCCATCATAAATGACATCTCTGGAATTCAAAATTCCAGAGCAGCTTAATCTGTATATGTATAAGTACACATTAAATTTAGAATTTCTCATATATACAAAGTAAAATTGTGTGGGTATGTACATATATTTATAAAGAAAATTGTGAAGGGCGTGTATTCGTTAATATTTTATTGTAGTTATGAAAACAGGAACTTTGTAAGATTAAAATTTATCAAAATTCCCTTTGTATATGTGCAAAATTAAAATGAAAGGTGTGTTAGTGTTATAATTCACTTTACGTATATTTCAAAATTTATTCAAAAATTTTTAAAACAGTTACACAAGTACATATTAAATATATAAAAATGTAATCTATTTAACTTTTATTGTATAAAATATAAAAGAAAAAGGAAATAGTAGAAGAAGAATAAAGTACTCTAAAATAAATCCCTGCTAATGTAATAATAATTCTTTTTCCGTACTAATTCTTTCATCCTACATAACAAAAACCAAATTAAATGTACCGCAACAGAGAGAAACGGTCTTGTTATAAGTTGCTTGAAGGCATGTGCTTGTAATAAAAAGGGTTTGCTGTGTGAAACATTTTGCGAATGTGGTATGGTAAAACGTTATCAGTTATATATATCTCAACCATAAGTACGTGTGTATTTCTCTTCTCTCTTTTCGTACAATCAAACTGCACGTATTTCATACATCGAGAAAATTATATGTATAACGGTAACAATTTCCTTTTGAACAACCATATATAAGGAGGATATATAAGGGGGTTGTATGATCTGATCATAATATGAGGTGAATGATAAGCTTCTTAATTTCCGAACAACTTTCAACGTAAACTTTTAAGAACTCTCCATGCATTCCTCTTCATGAAAGGTTAAAACATACCACCATCTTCTATATACATATATAGGTATATTATATGTATATGCCATCACCATTCACGTTAATTAACTAACGAGGCAACGCCGCCCTGTCGGAAAACTCAATTAATAGCTTGCTCGTTAGTGGTGCAAGTCTTTTCCGGTTAATGAATTTACTAATCAATGGATTGTATTCAATTTATGGTTATAATAGAAGCGAAAAAAAATTCGTATACGTTTTTTACAACATCTATTTGAATTCTAAACATTATGCAATATTCTGGCCTGAAAGATTTTCGCTTTCAGTAGAAGTCACAGTTACACAACTAAAATTGTATTAGTATGTAACTTTATAGGTTTCTCCTTTTTTCTTATTTTTGGGAATTTGGAAAATTTGTATGCTTTCGCACATCCTATATAGTAGTTTAACATTTATTTCTGATTTTCCATATCCATAATATGTATACGAGTATATGTATATTACGGCACATTTTTATAATCCAGTGTATATGCAAAAAAAAAATCTTATAGGTTTTTTACACCATCAACTTTAATGCATCTATTTGAATTCTAAAGATTTACGTATTATGCAATATTCGGATTGGCCTGAGAAATTTTCGCTTTCAATAGAAGTTGCATTTACACAGCTAAAATGGACTAGTCACATTATAGGTTCTTCTTTTTCCTTCATTTGTGAATTTGAAAAATTTGTAAGCTTTGGCACATCGCAGTATTTTACCATTTATTTCTGATTTCCCATATCCACAATATATGTATATTGTAGCATATTTTTATAATCCAGTATTATATTGTGTTGTATATATGCAAAAATTTGCATTGCTCAAGTGAATAAATGTCTTCTTTGTATAAGATAACATTTTACATAAATTTTCGAAATACACATTGAAAAGACGTGCTCAACTGAAAGAGTCAAAGTTCACCTTATTATCTGTCTTACTTCCGTTCCCTTATTTCCACTCTATTCCCACGTATCCGCTCTGCCATTGCCCCTATTCAATATTTTCCTTTGAAATTTTTCGAACGCACACGTTTTTTTTAAATCGCTCTTGAAATATTTTTAGAAAATAATTCACAATTGTGTTGATTTAGTGTCTCATACACTGGCCCTTTTTATTATTCCCATCTCTATCTAGAATATAATATTTAAATAGTGTTCAGGCACAATATTCATTTTGATGTTAATGCAAAATAATAATGCTCATAATTAAATGCGGTTCAACTTTATTATTTGCCATGATTTCGTTGGAATATATTTATGTTGGGCTATTATTAAAAATGTCACAATTTAATCCCTCAGATGGTCGCATCTTTGTATATTTATTTGTGTAGAAATTGTATATTACATTATACATTGTGGTTTTTCTATGCTATTTATATCATGTAATTTAAAGTTTTATCTTAACTTTTACCGTTATAGGTAAAATGTTAAAAGAGAATGTATAATATTAGGTGCACCATCTTGAAAGATACAATATTCTGCAATATTCATAAATATTACAAGTACTCAAGCCCCAGCTTGTGTATTATAATTGAAATAAGTACACTGGGTATATAATATTTCTAGGAAACCATCTAATACCTAAATAATAAAATTTGAAATATAATTGCCAGTCTTGTTATATTACATCGTATTAAAATATACTGTACTACTACATTATTATAAAGTAAATTTCAAAATGGTTTTATGGGTAATTTATTTTGAAAATCATGCTTTCACAAATGGCATATTTACCAGCATTGGGGGTGAGTTTGTTTTCCTTCCATGTATATCTTTTCTTATTTGTGAGAGTGTCACAAAGAAGAAGAGATAATTTATCTGATGTTTTTATGTAAGTGAAATTTACCGCATCCTGTTACTTGTAAATAATTTTTCCTGTGATGTTTTTCATTTTCTTTGATGTTTTGCAAACAATGGTATAATATACATATTACATTTTAGTAAAATAAAAAATGAACTTGTATTTAATACCGTATACCTATAATATGTTTAGTGGAAAAATATATTTTTCAGTATCTATAATATTTATAGTCATAATATGTACCTATATTAAATTATAAATGTCCCATTTTCAATAAAATTTATTGTTTACATTGAAATTCGTTGTATTTAATATAAAAGGATAAAGAAAACAAAAGTTTGACTCAAGAACAATCTTATCTACTTCGAATAAATTTGATAGATTTTGTGTTGCTTGCTTATATATAATATTTTATATACATATATAAAGATGAAAAGTATAGAAGAATACTTATACAATCTTATATAGACTCATAAAACAAGTCCTTCAGAGTTATATAACAAACAAACATAATGATCTATTGTCGCACATTTATATAACTTTCTATAAAAAGCACCAAAATTGCTATCTAAGTATATTTTCAAGTTTTTCGTATATAGCCGAATATAAAAAATGTAATCGTTAATTTTTGTATTTCAGAAAATCAGATTTTTCCCAATAAATCATGAAAATGTTCATTAAAATGTTAACTGCCGTGCATATTGCAATACTTATAAATCTTATAATACTCGTATATCAGATCCGATAGGAAATTACTTTCTTATCAATTGAACTAATCTAACAAGTCTCAAAATTGATTTACATAAATATGTACTTACATATAAATGTATGTATATTTCTTAAACTTTAATTCATATCTTTTTATTTTGAAATATTTCAGATATAAATTTAGTTAAATTTTAAGAAATTCCATAATCCAATTTAACTACAATTAATTAATTAATTATTGATTAAAGGTTAAAGATATAGTACGTATGGTATAATAATAAATGTAAAAAATTTTGTCAGTAGTGTGTCGCATCAATTTAAACTTGTAATGAGAAACATTTTATGAAAAGTTCCTTATCAGATTTCATTGAAATCATATAAAACAGGCAAAAGAAAGTTAAGAATGTAAATTGGAAAGGCAGCATTGTGAAAAATGAAATAGGAAAATCTAATTTCGTAGCAAAACAATGGGCCCAGAGAGTTAGAGTCGATTGCGCGCCCGGTACGGCCTCTGAATGAGGAAATATTGAATTAATCTAATAAAAAACAAAGAGAGACAAATCGAGAAAAAATTCAATAAGTGAAAATCGCCATCATGCGGAAAACAAAAATGAAAAGAAGAGTGGAACATGCACATATATTTGTATTATATGTATGTGTAACCATCAATATTGTTTATTAAAGCCATTTTGAGGTCTTGGGGATGGAAATTCACACACCCACACACATATATACATACACACAGTCTCCCTCTCACTCGTTTGAATTTACGCCGAATTTTATAGTCCCTGTGGCTTTATCAACTTGAATGTAGCACGCCTTTGTAATGTGACGTAAAACGCCATACATCCCCCCGGAACGAAGTTTATGACCATTGAATCCAGATGTCGTGGCTAAACCATTTTCCCAACAATAACCCAGCGAATATTTTCCCGTTTGGTACTTAAGAAATTGCATATATGGTAGAAGAAAAATATTTGCCTTTGGTTTTGATTTGGCCCCTTTTATATGCAACAGAAATCTATTTCCTTAATGCATATCTCGGGTGTGTAGTTTTGTATTGAAATTTCTCGATTGAAACATCTTTTAAAAATAAATTTCACTTCGTTTTATTCAATAAAAGTCTTCATTCCACATGTTTGTAACAGTGCCAGAAACATATAAGTATACTTGGCACGTTTTCAGTTTAGAATACATATATCCAAAATCGTAAACTATTGAGAAAAGAACATTTTTTCGCACTGTATTACAACTTGTTTCATTTTATCAGACCATCAAGTTAGGTATTTGGTGTAATAATAGATTAATACAATTTGTGCTAGTTGATAACGATAAATAAGTCAATGTTTATTATCATTTTGATGCAGGATTAATAATTACAACAGAAAATGGCCTGTCATTGTTGTGGTTCGACCCCATTGGGAGTTATCATGAATTTCTCAAATTGGACAATATTTAGCTATTATTGTTGCTTGCACCTCGTTTTAGTTCTAAAACACAACAAAGAGCCTTTTATTTCGACTGTATATAGAGGCCATTATGTCGTTCAGCTCATTTCATTTAGGTTTCCTATTTTACTTTTTCTTTTTTTTGTAAGCACTTTGTTTTTGGGGCAGAAAAAAACACTAAATTGGCTAGATTTAGTCAGAAATGGAACAATACAAAGTTGTCTTCCATATATATATGTATAAGTGTGGAAAGAAGAAAACCTGCTATGACAACCTGAACAATAGAAAACATTTTTCTACCAATTGTTGAGTTCTTGTTAAAAACTTTTTCTCATCCGTGTGTTATTATTAAATACAATAGAAGAAAAGCTAGATTTGCTTATAACTATATGTATAGTAGAAAATGTTTATACAATTTTCCGAAATGGCTTGTTTTCTAAAACTTGCTTTGATGGAATAAGTTTTGCACAAGCAATTAAATGTTTTAGAATATTTTGTTATATTTAGACCCGCAATGTTCAAAAGTAAAAAGAAAACTAATTCTCATTAGGCAAGTTTTATTCTTTATTGGGTTTTTGCGTGGACTGGCAATTAACCGTTATTAACTGAAAACTTTTCATCAGATGTGTACATTTTTCATTTTTCCGTCATACAAGAACAGCTTTTAATGAACAAACTTTCTATTAGCCATATTTTAACTAGAAAATTATTCTAGTTAAAAGAAAATTGAAAAGGCACAATTGAATCCTTATAGAAAATAGTCAAGGAGAGAAAAAAGATAAAAACGTTTTCAGTTGTTTCTGTAATCAATTGAAACGAGAATACTGACAAAAATAAATTTCATATGTCACGTACTCTTTGTTCCGTAAACAGTTCGGAAGTGGGATGTATTCGTCTTTCTAGGGTAGAAACAACAAAAAAACTGCTATAAAACGACCTCTTTTCTTTTATAGTTACTCGCGTATTTTGTTATTTATATTGATTAATTCTAAAACGTTTGCTAAATTCACCCACATTAAAATTATACCTAGTTAACAAACATTTTAAAGTATAATACAACGAAAACATTTTGAAAACTAGTTAGTATTAACAGGAATATTTATTACCATTTGCAAACATTAGTTGAAAACTTTCAAAATTGCACAAATTACTTTTACAAACTTAAAAAAAAAACTCTAATGTACGCTATAAAAATATACAACAACTTTAATGATGACAGAAAATAAAAGTCCATGTACACTAAGAATCTGTTGTTGAAACTTTACTGCATGAAAATTAAAATAGCGTCAAAACCAAAACACGAATTTAAAGAGTAAATGCAAAATATTACAATATTCGTTTACAGTTTTAAATAATATGTGATACAATTAAAGTATAAAATTGAATTTAGCATCAGACTACCTACTGTGTGTCCGCTAAATACTTGCCGGTCTGATAGTAAATGTCACAATTGTGGATAAAATATAGAAAAAGATAGTATGTATTATGGATTACATTCAGTGAAAAATAGGATAGGTATATTTAACGAGTTACCAGGACGGGATGGCTGAATTTACAATTTCTATAGAATTTCTTAGAATTTAGGAGGGTATGTGTACGGGGGTGTAAACCTTTAAATAAGCAATTGGATCAGTCTTAAACTAATTTGATAAATAGAACAAATGTCTCAAAACATTTGCTGCAACATTTTACCTTTTCATCTATTAGTCCGTAGAAAGTAATAAAGCTTTTAAGCTCAGGAGGTAAGTTCATAGCGGACACAGTATATACACATTGTGTCAGTTAAATTCTGGACAAGCTAAAATGCTATACAAATATAATTTCGAATATAGTGTAGGACGAGTAAATCAAATTGTGGATGAAGGGTTGGGGGTGTGTACTGGATTTAGCATTAATTCTCCTTTGTACAAGTTCTAAGTAAATAAACGAGATATTCTGATTTACGTTTACGCATGTACATCCCAGTTGGTGGTAGATTTACACACACAAAACAGTCACCGACTGTTGATATATATATATTGTATGTCTAAACCAACATGTTACAAATACATATATGTATATTGTAACAAAATTGTAAAGAAAGCACAACAGTTGCTTTAATCCTGTCTTATAGCGCCATTTTCTCACTTACCCATAATATGGCCCATCACCATTTATGCTAATATGTATTCTGTTTAATATTAAGATGCAAGAAGTTTCTTTAATACATATATATTATTATATGTATATGTATATGTATATTAAGTGCATACCCAAATATCCTGCTGCTATTCAATATATAAATCGTTTTATATTAAAATAGAACGGAAATTAAAGTTTCTAACACTTTTTCAATTTTTTTTTTTAATATATGTATATAACGGAGATTTATATTCCCATTTATACATTAAAAGTGGCGGTGGCTTCAACGGGGTAATAAACTTAGTGGGAAAATAAATTTTAAAATTGTGGCTCTTCCATATTATTTATGGAGAAATTAACGATTTAAGAGTTTTCTTAATTAGTTGGCAACAAACTGGTTCCAAACTTGTAGTGTTTTCTTTTTGCAAAAAAAGTCAGCGATGAAGTGTTGTTCGTGATAAATTTAACAATTTTTTTTTTTTTTTTTTGAAAAAAGAGCTTTATTTCAAATCACCCTGTATATACATTCAAGTTGTGAACTTGACATAAAGTAAATTTCATTAAAATGTCCTATTTAATATTGAATAAAAGCGACAAATCAACCGAATACACTTTTCACATCAAAAGTTTCCCTTATATACGTATAAGCATACTATATGTACTTTTTAAATCACCAGCATATATATGTACATATATAAAGCCGGAAAATGTTCTTAATCTTTTAATGTGTCTTAAAACAGTTGGCAAAAAGTTTTCATAAAATCGTACGAGCAATATCAAGTCATTGTACACGCTATATGTAATGTGTGTTGGTGTATTTCGGGTCTTTGTAAGTTTTGGTCCAATTGTCACGGTTCATGTAACTAGGCGATCACGATTCGCGATTTGTTTCACGCATCAACCAACACGCAGTATTGTAATCGATTAGTATATATAGTATATACAGAGTATAGTAATAGTGAACTCAAAAGAAAAGACAATTCACCAAAAACTAAATATTCCACGCGGTCGAGCGCGAAGTTAAATGGCCAAAGAGAGGCCGTGAGTTGTGTTAAAATGTGATTTTATAACTATTACATGTCATTGTATATACTTTTTGCACTATAAAATTGGAATTTATATCGTTTCCCATTTTTTGACACACATACTCGTCTCTCGATCTATATATGAACGAAAAGATAATTCCTTATAGATTTGGACAAAAAAAAATAGCATACACACATCCAATCTTTATTTTATCGGACGTCAATTTTGCGAAATAGTTTTATTTTTGGCCATTCTGTTTTGTGCTCCTTTTTACCAATAAAATGCTTTTAACTTGTATTCCTGAACTTGTTCATCATAGAATACGATTTTATGTTTTTTTATTTCGTTTTATTGTTTTGAAATAAGCATACGGTTTAAATAAAAATAAAAACGTTTTTAATATAAACTCGTATACCTTTATTTAATACGTAAAACTGCAAAACACATTTGCAAAATATGAAATTATTAACGTATCGCATTATATATTATATACTTTATTAAATTATTGATTACATTTTGATGTTATAAAACGGAAAATATGAAACTCGAATTTATTTTTCAATTTAATTTCATGTCAGATGAAATAATTATTTGATGGATGGATTTTATTTATTAAAGCTTTACATTTTTTTTGAAACCAAAACAAAATAAATAATTAAGTCTAAAAGATAATTTACTTATATTTAATATTACCGTACTCTCGAATATATTATTTAGTTTAAAATTTAAATTAAAGTTTACCTTTAATAAACTTTCATATATATTTTGTTCTACAAACGTATACGAGTATTCAGTATTCACTGGAAATTCGAAAATTAAATTAAATCCTGCCATTACGGGTTTGCTAGTTTAGGTAATTTTCAACTTTTACAAACACATATAACTGAAATTATTAGCTTTCTATTGTGTAAAATAATACTATTTTTTATAGTTTAACATTAACAAACTATGTATATAGGTATGTATGTTTTAAGAAAAAGTCACATTTCTTGAATTGCCGTTGTTTGAATTTACCTGACGAATTTGCTGTACCAGTGCCTAATAATACATCAATACTCCCATCCGATAATATATCGGTATCTTGATAAGATATTGATAATGTAGCATCATCTTGTAATCTGGCAAGCATCGCCGCCAAACTGGTCCTGTCCAAGTCATCAGGTTCTTTAAGTTGTAATGTAACATTACCATCGGATGCTGTACTATACATAAATACTGCATGTCTTCCAGGATATGGTTGAAGTGGCAGCCGAACTCCTGTCAGTTCGTGAACACCCTGTAAAAGCCATAATAAAATTTTTTAATGAATACGTTTAGAAATTCTCATTTTACAACATATAAAATTATTATTTGTGCATGTTTGAAACTAGTTTCAATTATGATATAGAGCCATAATAAAGTAAATAATACAGACATTTGCTAAAGTGCATATACTGGTAGTAAAAAGTTTATTAGATAGAGCATTTTATAATTTCATGGTTGTAGGAATCCAATTGAATATTTTGAAAGTAAAAAATTTAATTTAAATGTTATTGAATTCCCTGAACTAATTTAACAATACCAACTGCTATATGTACGTAACTAACTAACTATAATTATCATCATCCATATTTGTGTTCACATTCGTAAAGTATAATATATACATTGATAAATAATAACATTGCGTTTGTGTATTGAATAATTGAAAAATATTCGCAATAAATGTATAATGTGAATTATTTTACCGTATATATGCAGTTACAGAGTATTTCAGTTTCGTACTAATTAATAAAATCTATTTGCCAACAAATATTTGCAATTTGCTTTGATATGCTGATGTGCATCAGTGAATATTTGATAATCAAGGGAAATTATAGTTTGTTAATAAAATTGCAAAAATCCACCCCAATATGCATTCTGTTTTTAAATACCTATTTTGGAAAAAAATGAGCTTTAAAAGGTCATTAAAAGGAAATATCATGTTGGCAATAAAAAGCGTAACGATAATTGATTTGTTTACAGTTTTAAGTGTTGAATTGCTAATATATATTGGAGATCACGCGAAGCACCCTTAAATATGCAATCAGCTGATTAAGTGCTGTGACAAGCTGTCACCGGCCTCTTCAGCACGCGACAATCTACCACTTGTTAGATATATATTCGAGTACAATCTCTTATAATTTTAAAGAGGCACCATTTTATTCTTTTAAAAAATTCTTTCTCGTTTAATTTTAAAAATTAAATCACCAATCTATCAACTAAGAAATATAAATGGTAATTTCAGAAAAACTGAAAACTTATTCTTTGTAAAATATACAAATATATATTGCATAACTAGAGGGTATATAACGAGTTTTATTATTTGCATAGCGCGGTTGCAAAAACTTTTCTAATACTTTCAATAAAAACTGCTTTCAGTTTTCAGTTCTATATAATCTTTATAATACATTATAACTTTACAAATAATTTACATAGACAAACTTGAAACTGAAACTTTTTTTCATATTCGAATTCAATTCGAAAAATAAGAGGAAATCAAATTATTACATGACAGTGGGATAATATTAATGTTGGTCAAAGCATGAAAAGTTCATTTTAATTGTCCAAATCGAATTTCCTGTATCCAAGGATCTTAATTACAAACTAGATACAGATAATACAAATGTAATTATATAAACTTTGTGATTTATATAACAAGAAGATTATTGTATGTATATTTTTATTATTAGAAATGTATAAGGGGCCGTTCAGGACATTATTATTCGTTATGAATATATGTACATATTATGTAGGTATGTAGTTTTGAAAAATATATACAAAATTTTAATAAATATGTACATACAAGTATGTATTATATAAAAATTTATATATTATGTGAAAATTTTTATATTATATTAAAAAACTATAGATTATAAAAACAATTTGGCGCTTTTATCAGTTCATTTTGCCAAATTATCGTATAAGCAAATGAGCCCTTATATGGAAATGTGAATAAAAGTTTAATGCATATACGAACTATAATAACTTTATTTTAAGAAGATTGAATAGTATTATCCTTATTTTTTATCTGGATTTGTTTTATTCTATATATAATTTTATTGCACGTATAATTCACTGGTAAAAGCCTAAATATACAAACTTAATAATGCGGAACTCTATTTTCTTTCACATTATCGTCATTTCAACATTTTTCTTCTTTCCTTTTTCCTGGTTTGGAAAACCAAATAATTTTTCCTAACATAAACAAAAAAAAAAGAAAACTTAAATTTGAGCCATTCAACCGTAAACCGTTTAATAAAAACATCTGATTGAAGGGCTATTATTCGGTTCCGCTTCCAATCCAATAAACTTTAAAAGTAAATGTAATTTG
Source organism: Oryzaephilus surinamensis (assembly GCA_004796505.1). Classification (NCBI taxonomy): domain Eukaryota; kingdom Metazoa; phylum Arthropoda; class Insecta; order Coleoptera; family Silvanidae; genus Oryzaephilus; species Oryzaephilus surinamensis. Next base: position 14,822 of record SSSI01007789.1, on the reverse strand, counting down.
GATTTGTATACGTATATATATTTTTATTTCAAATGGAAGTCGTTTTTAAATTACTCTTGAGAATTTATATTTATTATAATATTTATAAATGTCGCGCATTTGGATAAATCAATCATTATTTTCCCAAATGCAAACCATATTTCCATCCTTGTTCGTTCTAAATAATAGTTAAATTTATGTATAGTAGCGAGTTATTATAAATTTTCGTGTTGTCAAACTGACCATTTAGTACTTATTCCAACAAATCAGTAGCACATGTTGTTGAGGGCGAAAAACTTTCGACAAACAACAAAATGCAAAATAAAAACATCGAAATATGTCAACGAAACATGTAGCATGTCAGATGAATGTTACAATTCCACACTCATTATATTAATAAAAACATTAACATAATATGCAAGATGTCATTCAGTGAATGTAAAAAGAAGTGTGGTCGTAACAGCTGATGTACATTATAGTTGAGGGGGTTAAAATTAAAACTAGAACATGTTTTCAAGCTCTACTGATATATTCAAAAACAGCACAGAGTGTGAGTGTGGAATCGCTGCACTGTGTTTGAATTTTAATAATATTCCATGCCACTGAATGTTTGCAATCTGTCCAGTTGAACAAATGTCATTAAAATTATTATGAATTTAAAAATACAATTTCCGCTTCTGTTAACATTTTAATTGTACACATAATACGAAAAAAATATGTTTTTAAAACTATTTTAGTAAAGTTGTCGCAAGAATAGCAATTTCGTTTACAAGTACACGTACTCGTATAATAACATATATAATATTTTTATAATGGCATAAAAACATTCTGGCTATACTTTTAATATAAGAGTATGCACGCTTTTGTAACTGTTTTGTGTATAAGTCGAGTAAAATAATTACCCTTCTTGAATATTCCTCGTTCTTATGTTAGCTTTTACTTTAGTACTTTATTGAAATATACGCGAGTAATAGCTTGCTTTACGAAGCTTTATTAAAATGAAATATTGTTGTAATCGTATTGGTATTCTCTATCTTACATATAAGACTACACTAGGGACTATTCAACTAAAATTTATATTAAAATATTATGAAAAGGAAGTTTTCCAGCTTTATAATAGCTTCCTAATTACTACTAACCATTCAATTTGTTTCGAAAAAACGGATGCAATCAACATGTGTAAGTTTATTTTTAGTTCAAAATCGGAATTTAATTTATTTTTATATTTAGAAAGAAATTTTATTTTAACTATAGATTTTTTCATAAAAAAAATCTACTGAGCAATTATTTCAATTAAATTACGTTCTTTAATATTAGTTGCACAAGACTTTGTTCCCTCGAATAACTTAAGATAATTTCAATTTGTAAAGAAAAACTTTAGAATAAAACACCATAAAGTTGTTTCTTAATTAAAATCACTTTGTACTCTCATCTTCTATATAAACTATATACAGTAAAAATTAATTATTTTAATTACAATTCCGCTTACTGCAAAATTCCATATACAAAAATAGATTCTCTCTCTTTATATAATATGGCGTAAATTGAAACAGAATGTCGAATATACACATATAAAGGATACATTTCATATTAAATATTATCATATAGTAGTGCACATATAGAGTTTAAATGAGATATTAATGTTAATACAATAGTACGTCAAACAGTGTTTTGCAAACAAAGATTAATTATGTAATAGGAGTAGACCATTTGAGTAATTAGTCGCGCTTGGCCCAAATTCTCCGCTATTTATCAAGGAGTTTCTTGTTTGTATCACGACGTGATGCCACTAAACGTTATATTGAACGGAAGCACGTGCTAAAGCCGGAACCAAACAGAGTTGGAGCGCGCGCAGCTTCCTGTTTCCGCTTCAGGCTGTTGGTTTAATAGGCCTTTGTGTTCAGAATTCATATATACCCTTACCATCGTATAGCCAGCCACCCTCTGCTGCTGCATCATGTTTGGGTCCCTTCGCGCTCACGCACTTTTAATCTACATACTTTCCAGAAATAACAAAGCTTAATTGCCTGAGGGAGAGATATATACATTCACTACCTGAGAGACTTAATGTCCCTAATAAAAATAGCACCCACGTTGTATTTTAATGTTATTCTATTTTCTTTTCTTATATGTATTTATTTATTTGCGAAATTCTAATTAACTTGTTATGCAAGATTTATATTACAAAGTTAATATGTGCTAATATACACATAAAAGCTCTGTTTATATTCAAATGAACGTACACGTATTATTATAATATATAAAAAAAATTGTTGGAAATTGTTTTTTTATTCAATTATGTAAATATATATAGAGAAAGAACGTTTCCCATTAATAGGGTTTGTTGTTACAAAATGCCAATAAAAATGCAAAATTTATACGATTCACAATTTTGCAATCGATGTACTGTAAAATACAAAATGAATTTGTTTTTATTCAACCTATATTCAATTATTTAAATGTATTTAGGTTTATTCCAATTTGTAAAATGTAAATTTAATGTGGACACATTATTAATAAAATAAATAATGGCTAGAGGAAATGTTCAATAATTTACTGATTGTTGTGCTAATTTAATATTGCATACTTCGGATATGATTACATTCAAACTGAAAATTAAGACTGGATATTATCCATTTACAAATATAATAAAACTGTGTATATATGATACAGTTATTTATTCAGAGTTTATTATTAAAAAACCAAACAATGGTACAATTTTTTCACATCTTTTTATATAATATAAATGCTTTGTTGTTTCATGTTGAGGGAATTAATTAAAATAGCCGTGTGCACCGTGATAAATATACGTGGAAAACAAAAACAACAAACAACTCCTATACATCTTACAGCATTTTGCAACACCAACACTATATATATATATTCTATAACGGTACTTTTGTCTGTGTAAATGTTTGTATAAGACTGCCATAATGAAATTAGCACCCATGTACAGTTCTCGTACACTAGAACTTTTGACACACGCCTTAACATTTCAAAAGTTTTAAATAAACAAAACATGTTGTAATGCTTTAATGCAGCACTGTTCTCTCGTTTGTTTTTTTGTTCCTTTTTCAGAGTTGGACAAATCAGTCTGTACAGATTTTACATTTGAAAAAAAAAACGTTTTGTTGTTCTTTTTCGTTTTTTTGGGAATTCAGTTAAATGTGCACATCAGAATTTAACCAAATTTGATCTGTTTGTTTATCTCACGTCTCTGCCACATATGGTGAGCTTTTAATATTTCCAATCAAATTTGGGTACTAACCATTTAATATTAAAATTTGATAAAAAAATCATTGGTCAACAAATTAATAATAAATTGAATCAGAATTTCAGAAAATAAAATCTGATCATTATCATAATATAATATACATTATTGTAAATGTCTAAAATATGCATCGAACTTATTTCCTTACGAGCAATTATTAAAGCTTATAATGATAATATTCTCCCTTAACTAAATAAGCACTTTATAAGTACTTTTATTGGCTAAATATATGAAATATTAATGGTATTGAAATTTATTTATTCATCAAGGCACTTTAATTCAAGATACGAACATTATTAGCTGATTTTTTAATAAGGTAATTTTTTTAACAATACAATTTAAAAAAATATAGATTAAAATACATATAGAAAAAATATTTTAAGAAAACAGCCTAGGTTGAATCTTTTATCTAAAAGATAACGCCACTAAAGGTCTGAAAAGATCGTTTAGATCTTATTTACAGATTTTATAGAAGATTCATTCGAATTATTGAAGCAATTTCATTAAAACGATCACCTAATGTAGACAAACACAATTCGATATAGAATTTATACAGAGCCCTATTGAGAAAACTTCCCCTTTTCTTTATTATGGCATGGCATTACTTTGTGTATAAATATATAACCTGAAAACGCGTTTATCTACTTTGGTACACCTACCAGCCACTTCCTATATATATTTTTTAGAAGGAAAAGTAGCATCTAATGCATTGTGTGTAACATATTTGAGTCATCTCATAAATCATATATTACCTAGTCAGGTAAACGGAACATATATATGTATATAAAAAGAAGGAAAAAAGCGAATAGGGGCTGGATTTATAGTCCTGTAGTGAAACATATAAGAATTGTAGCAAATAAGAATTAATGTGTCACTGGAGAACATTTTCCTGCCACTAGCCACCATTATTCGTTTCTGGTTTTACATTACAAGACACCATCATCGTTTAATGGAAATTTTTTACTTAAGTTATATTAAGTTTAAATGTTTATAATATAAGAAAAAAACTGTTTTAATATAAACACGCATGTATGCATTTCCATAAATCTTTTCATAATTTCCTAAAAAACTCTTAGTGAAATTTTAAATGGAAATAACTTTTCATTTGTGGATGAATCTTAACGAAACTTTGCTATAATAATGATATACTGCTAAATTATAAAAATATGTGTGTAACATTGAAATTAGAATGTCACTGAAAGTTCATTGAACGTAAAATAATACCTGAAAATTTATTATAAACATGTACATAACATTGAGAATATCTTGATGAATATTTGAGTAGTTTTGTTTATAAACTGCAAAAAGAAAGCGATTGTTTAAAATTTATTATAATAGTGCTATATACCGTGGATAAACGGTTTTCTCTAAAGACATCTGCTACGATGACAAACTAGCTGTTATGTTACTTAGTATATCCCGTAAGCGTGCTCAGTATACTTGTATAATAATGTTTTAAATAAATATTAACATACTTATTTTTAGTGTGTTTTTATCTATGCCAAAAATAAATAATTATATATAAATATGCATAAGTAAGTAATGATTTGATTTTACATATTAATGTTAATTAACTATTTCAAATTAAATTTAAATGGTTTTTCTTCTACCGCAACCTCTTTTCGTATTAATAAAATTATTAACTAATGATGGCGTGAATAAGTTTTCATAATTTAATAGTAATTCCTACCACCCTATGTCGTATAGTGGTCTAATAATCAAGATTTAATTTTAAAGACGAGTCTAAAAAGTGAGCAGAATTTTAAACAGACTGGGGATTACATTAAAAGAGATTTATTATAGAAAGGTTGTTACAATGTCACCCAGTTTCAAGTTTATACATACATATATATAGGTAAATGAGGCAATTTTCTCTTCACATCATTTTCTCCTTTTATAAAAATTAAAATAATAGTAAATTTTAACAAAAAAACACACACAAAAGAAGCGCAACTCTATTAAAATGAACAAATTTATTTAGTTTTACGATCGTGTGCGAACCTTTTTTTCTAGGTGGATGGTGTTTATATTGTTTTTATCATCAAGCATCAAGTATGGTAATACACAATACAATTGTGCTTGTTGGGATGGTTATAAAGCTGAATATAATGAAAATGGTGGGCAATGTGTAGCCGTAAATGAGTTCCATATAATGCCATGCAATATGGCCAAATTGCCGAAATGCGAATGTTCGGGAAAAGTCAGCAGTATACTGAAAGATAGAACTGGCACTTGGTGTACAAGATACAGAAAAGGACAAGAACTGATGCGTTGGCCCTGCGAGAATGTCAAAGAATGGGACGATTTCTTTCAAACACATCCAGATTTACTTTAAAACAGTATTTTATTTATTTTGTACTAGTGTTTTACATTTAATTAAAAAAATTCAATTCCAAATGCATTTTATTATTTATCTGCAGTTAAATTGATGTGCAATTAGTGGTAAATACGTTTTTCCGGATGCTTTTTCAGGTATTCTTCCCATTCATTTTTCGGTTCACAATTGATACTTTTATATTTTTTTGGATCTTCTATGCTGATGCAATTAATTTCGCCCAAATCCAATGTAACGTCCACTCCCCCATTTTCTTTACAAATGCACAATGGTGGTTTTTCTTCGTTACAACCGAAAATGCGATGATTTTTTTTGCCACGACAAAACCATTCTTCACCTTCTTTTTCAGGTTCAAAGTCTTCCCAACATTTACAATTCACCGATTCATCAGATTGTGTTGGAGATGCCAGAAACACCACAATGCAACAAGATACGAGGAAAAGTAATAAAGTTATATGTTTTCTGGAAATGCATATAAGTTGTAAAATAAAAGTTTTTCTTTATATGTATATACATATTATAGTTATTATGAGGTGCAATATAATAAATTATATGAGTATGTAGCTAGTTTTATTTTCCACAATAAAACTTTTTCGTTGGAAAATAAAATGATGTAAATTTTTATGGTATTGATTTTTTTTATTAAGAAAATTTTAATTAAATTATACACAGCAGTATTATTTCAAAATCGAATTTGAACACAAGTTTCAACTTATTACTTAGGTACTTTAAATTTTATAAATGAAATGGGAAAATTTAATCTAAATGGTGCCTATTTGTATTAATTTTCGCAAAATTACTTACGCCATTGTTAATAGAGGAAAAATAAACAATCAACTAAATGAATTTTATGAGAAAAACGAGATTTATATACGAGATTCTCAACCTTGACACCTAATCGAAAGAAAATCTATAAACAATATTCATGTTTAAATAATAAAAACTGGTTTCCATGTGGATATTTTTATTAAAGCTGTGACTTGTTTACAATATTGTTATTGTTATCAGAAGTACTTAGTTTTGCTAGCTAAAATAAAGTGATTATAATGAATTATTTATATAAATTGAAAATAATTAATGTTTATGTGTTTATATAATGCATAATAAAAACAATAAATTCAAGTGCAAATTAATTTATTTGTTTAATAATTTTATAAAATTATTTTCCTAGTTCTCTAAATTCCGTTGATTTTTGTCTAAACATTTCCCATTCTTCTTCATTTTCACATATTTGGAAAAAACAATTCGTTTCACCTAATTCCAAATTAATTTCTTTACCATTAATCGAACATTTACAAATTGGTGGTTTATCTTCATTGCAACGAAATAATTTATTAATATTCCTTCCACGACAATAATAACTGCCACTTAAACTTTTTATTGCCTCATATCCATCCCAACATTTACATTCTTCCAATAATTTTACAACAGACGCCCTTATCAATGCAAATATGCATAGTAATAATACTAATTCGATTTTCCTACAAAATTAACGCTCATTTCCCTGCATTTGTAGGTATATTATTATGTAAATTGTCTAATAAAATTTCTTTACTTACATTATAGTTAAAATCCAATCACAAAAAGTAAAATAAAACTAAATCTGTTACCATAATTATGTTATAATTATAGTAAATTCGACTAGTTCTAATAGTTTTCATTAATGAGTTTGAAACAATCTTGTAAAAACTAGTTTTTTTCCATAATTATAATCTTTGTGTGTGATTTTGCATTGCATTATATATGTATAGTATATACGTCTATACGATTTATGTGGACATTTATGTATATTCATTAATGGTAAATCAATACTATACATTCAACTATATGATTAAATTTACAAAATAAACCATTCAGGGATTTAACAATAGTGCATGATTTTATCAATTCTCATTAGTCTAAAATCTAAATATATGTTAAAAAACAGAAACCATTAACTCCATATAACGATTTTTGTTTCCATTATTTTTTAATAAATACGAATACATAGGAAAATTTAAAATATGTATGTCACTTGTGTGTGATTTAGTGACTTATTAAGTGATTTATTACTTTCTACGAACCAATAGATGAACAAGAAAAATGTTGCAGCAAATATTTTGAGAATTCGTCAAATTAGTTTAAGATTGATAAAAGGTTTACGCCCCTACAAATACCCTGCTGAATTCTAAGATATTCTTTAGAAATTGTAATTAGCCAGCATGGTGGTAACTCCTTAAATATACCTATCCCATTTTTCACCAAATGTAATCCATACATTTTATCTTTTTCTATTTTCTGTTCCTGATTGTGACATTTACAATCAGAGCGGCAAGTATACAACGGACAGGTTATAGCAGTATTTGAAAATCGGCCAGATTATTTCGTACATTTTGCACGTAATACTCCTACTGGCTCCTTAATAATTATTCCAGCAAGTTGGCCCAGTGTGCTAGTAAAGTACAATTTCATCCCTATTTATTAGGTTTTTGGGATGAAAAACTGCTATAAATCAGCAAATGAAAGTGGTGTTCGGATAGTTTTGGGTCCTAAGCGTCGCTCGTAAAATGGGAACATGGCTGCATTGCTTACGAGTTTGAGTATAAAATAGCCTACCACGATATATATAAAATATAACCCATTTCTGAGATTGACATTTCATACATCAATTTATTTGCTTCTATATGCTGCTACCCTCTCGCACCACCATCGAGCACCATCTACAAGTATGATATGGTAAGAGAGCTTAGTGTCAGTTTTTATGACATGTTCTCCAGTTTACACTTAACACTTTAACGATTTATATATTTATTCGTAAAATACCTATACGTATATACATTAAATAATATTTTTCTCATATATTTATAAAACGAAATAATCGTTTTACATAATATTAGAGGCTCAATTCGAAGATGTTGATGGATTAGTCAGTTGAAAACTTCTTGAATATTCATGTAGCAAGTCAACTTAGCTTGTGTTTTAATGTTTATTATTTGTAAAACGTTGACGAAGGTATATATTTGTATGTATACTATATAGAGCTGACTTTCACAATTTACACATTATATTACATAACTCCAAAATAACGTTAAAGAAAGTTTTAGTCAACGTTTTAAGTTATGCAAAACAATTATAATTGTCAAGTAAAATTTTCATCTATATTCATAGAGTGAATATTCGGCACTTGTATATTACATATATATATTTGTTTCAATAATTTAACCAGAAAGATAGTTTGGAAAATGAAATTTCGTATATTTTTCGTTGAAACTTTGTAAAATATTCTAAACGGGAATACGACTATAATATTCTCAAAGGATTTTCATTATTATTGAATTAATGTCTGTTGACTAATTCCACATGGATGGTCATCATGTGAAATTAACAATTATGACTACATTTTCCACAATGGCACAACTTAACTTTCAAAAATACGTTACCTACATGTAAATAATGTAATTTTGCAAACATTGTTAATGTTATTCTTAATAAATGTTTAATCATAAAATTCAATTAGATGAAAAGTTTGATATTTAAAATTAAAATTCTCAAGTTTGAAAAATAAGAAAAACGAACAATATTTTATTCTTGCTGAAAAACAAACGCAACAGCTGATCCTAATGACACAGTCGAAAATACTTTATTACCCGTATTACTACTGAAATGTTGGGTGGAGGGTGGAAAATGATTAGAGAATTGAAAAATTTTTGTAATAACCATCATTATAAAACAGCTAGCTCGATATTATTATTATTATACCATTTTCCCAGATGAAATTTCGACAATTTAGATTTCAGTAATATTGCACTAATCTCTTAATTAATTTTTCGATTAACGTCAGTACATCATATCACTGCTAAAACTTTGCTATATTTATTAAATAATTGCTCAACACTTTATCAAATATTTATACTCGTAATATGTATACATATATTTAATTATATTTTCTGAATTGATTATGGGGATTAATTTTGTTTTATAATATAACTCTTGTAATATATATTAAATGTTTTTAATAAACTAATTAACAAATAAAATCATAAGAGTTTTTTTATTAATGTTAAATCCATTTCCATTATTATTGAAAACAAATAAAAATGAAAAATATAAATCACAGCTTATAAATAGCTAAATATCACAGATAAAATAATCACATGTGTTGCTATAGAAACCAGCTTTATTTTTATTTTTATAAAAACTATTTGTAGTTTCCATAGAAACGACTGGTTTTAGTTACGATAACCATAGCATCGAGAAAATAACACGCGAAATCCTGTATTTTGCTACATTACAAACAAAGTTTATATTGGTTTCTATAGAAATCATTGTAGTTCAATAATAAAACAAGAAATCACGTGCTTGACTTGTTTATAAATGTCTTTTAATTCTAAATGAACTGAAGAACCATTTTTTAGATCCCAATGAAACCCCCCTGAAATAAGTCACCCTGTATATAAGAGTTCCGATTTATCTGTAATACTGTTGGAAAATCGTGGATGTTAAAAACGATTTTCCAACTTTAAAAGGGTGCACACTAAAAAAGATGTACAAACTGGAAAGCCGAAAAAAAAAAATAAGAAATACTGCTCGGTCAAGATTTGCTGCATGGTGGAAGCGTGTAATGATAGAAGGGATTAGACCAGGGTATGGTATCTTTAATGGGAAACATGTTGATGCAAAATTAGTTAGGGGTCTGCTCACAAAGAGCAGCACTAAACATTTTTGAACGACGACGCGCACGCTCATGCATCACCATTCAAATAAAATATTCAATTCGCCATATTGTTTGTCGTTTGATGTGATTGTTATCGAATGTGACAAAGTGTTTATGCGTTTTTTTATGATTTTATTTGTTATTAATTGTTTCGTTTTCTTTGTTATTGTTATTTGTTTGTTGTTATTATCAAACTTTAAACAATGAAGTGTTGCGTGCCGTTTTGCAATTCCGGTCATCGCAATAGCCGTTTTCATCTTTTTCCAAAACATGAGGAGGTTAGTTATTTGTAATTAATTATGTTTTTAAATAACATTTTATGGTCGTATTGTCGTTTTAGCTGCGTATGTTATGGCTAGAAGCCATAAATCGCGTCGATTTGAAAGATGTTGCTCAACAAACGAAATATCGAGTTTGTGATAAACATTTTACAGAAAATGACCATTTTGTGGCGGCAAACAATAGAACAAACCTTAAACGATCTGCTGTACCGTCTTTACGTTTACCTAAAGAATCAACAAGTGGTAAGTGTAAAATGTTTGTTATGTATAAGTGTAAAAATAATGTTTTTCAATTGTTGTTGAAGACTCCTTCAATGCTGTTGATATGATGGGATCAATAACCAAAGCCGATGATTTAGATACAGGTATAAGTTTGTTTTTCTTGTTTCCAAAACATTAATAATTATATATTAATAGTTACAGGTATTTCTAATGAATCTACTGGTGAACCTTGTTTTATTCCACGAACTCCGAAAAAACTGAAAGGTATAATACAAATATATATATTTGTTCTAAATTGTATGGTAAATATGCATTTTACGGAAATTACATATTTTACAACAAACCGATTTTGATGAATTTTTCAGAATAGACATATTTTCAGCCATAGATTACGAAAATCTAAACCAATTTTGGAGCAAAAGCCTCGTTGTCGAGATATTCCTTCTTAAAATGTCAAAATTGAGATTACATATATGAAAACACTTTTAATACACTATTTTTTCTTTTAATATTTTATAACAATCAACTGTTTATAAACTAATACATTTTTTAATAATAAACCATATTCAATCACTGAATATTTTTTTATGTTTTTTAATATTTTTTACCTATATTTAATAAAACATTAATTTCTCTTACATTCATTGGTTTGTATTTTCGTAATTTATGGCCGAAAATACGTCTATTCTGAAAAATTCATCAAAATCGATTTGGTGTCCGTAAAATGCATATTTACCAGCTGTATACTTCGTTTGACTGTTTTTTAATATACATATATTTGTTCCTTTGCAGATATTCGTCAAAGAATCAATATGCTGCGCTATATAGGTACAACACGTTTAACGGAGATAACTCCAAGAAAACGAAAACTTGTAAGAACAGCGCACAACATAAGGAAATTGGCCCGTCGTTTGTACACGGAAAATAACAATTTAAAAGAACGTGTGCAAGCTGCACAAGAATGGGTACAATCAAAAGATTTTTTTGAATCAAAGCTAAATAAAACTTCACTCAATTTCGTAATGTCGCAATTACATTTGCAAAAAAAGAAACCAAAAGCAAGAAGATTTACAGAAGAAGATAAAATATTTGCTTTATCTTTAATGAAGCAAAGCGCAAAATCATACAAATTGCTTCAAAAAATTTTTGCTTTACCAAGCAGAAAAACATTATCCAATATGCTACGCAAAGTTCCATTTGAGACTGGAATAAATCCACAAATAATGGCAGTTTTAAAGCAGTCTGTTGAAAAAATGGGCACAATGAATCGCAAATGTATATTAATGTTCGATGAAATGGCGATTGCCCCTGCATTATACTACGACGAAAGATTGGATCAAGTAGAAGGGTTTGTGAATTGTGGTGCAGGAACCAAATTGGAAATAGCGGATCATGTGATAGTCTTTATGTTGCAAGGAATTTCATACAAATGGAAACAACCAATAGCATATTATTTTACAAGTGGGGCAATGACTGCCTCTGAAATAGTATACAATTTAAAACAAATAATTACTTGTGTACAAAACATAGGATTGGATGTGGTTGCAACAGTCTGTGACCAAATGTCAACCAATAGAACGGCCATCAATACACTATTACAAAATACAAAGGCTGATTATATCCGAAAAGGAAAAGAACAACGTACAGTGGGTTTTGAAATTAATGGAAAAGAAGTTGTACCGCTGTTCGATTGTCCGCACATGCTGAAAAACGTAAGGAATCATCTCGTTGAATGCGATGCAGAATTCATTAGTGACGATGGAGAAAAAAAAATAGCATCTTGGCGAGATGTGGTCAATTTGTATGAAATGGACATTTCAAGTGATATAACACGTATGTGCTCTAAATTAACTAATGAGCATATATATTCACAACAAATGAGGAAAATGAAAGTAAAATTGGCCACTCAAGTCTTCTCTCAGCGAGTATCGTCTACAATGCAGTGGACTGCGAAATACGGTAATTTATATTTATTTTTTTATCATTTACACAAGCATTATTTTTTTGTTTTTATATTTAGGGCGACCAGGATTAACATCAAAAACAGCCGAGGGAACTGCTGAATTTCTATTGTTTTTTGACAAACTCTTCGACAGTGTAAATAATTCCACTGTCGAAGAAGAACCTAGTAAACCATTGAGAGCAGCTGTTACGCACAATTCCACGCATTGTGAATTCTGGCAGAAGTCAATAAAATATCTAAACAATATTAAATTTATTAAAAAAGATAAGAAAGTTACTATACCCTCCATAACAAACTGGATTTCAACGTTAAAAAATTATATTTATTTATGGAATATACTGAAAAAGGACTTTAAATTTTTATGTATGAGAAATTTTACACAAGATCCTTTGGAAAATTTCTTTGGCGCAGTAAGGGCAAGAGGATATCGAAATGTGAACCCTACAGCACAACAATTCAAATCTGTGTTTAAAAGCCTTATAGTGAACAATATGTTACATCATCATTCACGTGGTAGCAATTGTGAAGAGGAATCCTCTGATATTTTAAATAATTTAAGAATATTTTTAACACAGATTGAACCTGAAAACAAATGTGCTTCGCCCTGTATCGTAGACGTTAATGAAATTGAAACTGATTTATCATTACAAAATGAACAAACTTCAAATTTGCATAGCTACATAGCTGGTTATATGATAAAGCGAATAACAAAAAACATAAAAGGGTGTACATTATGTAAACATTCGTTATTAGGCGCAGAACTTGATGATGATGTACACAGTACCTACATAAGTCAATTAGAGTATAAGAAGTCAGTTTTGTATACTCCAAACTCAAATTTTAGGAGACTGTTCAGTATTCTAATGTTAAATGTAACAAAAACAAATAATAATTTCATTAATAGCAACAATGTTAAATGTAAATTTAAATCAATGTTATGTAATACAGTGAAACAGACCCTTTTCAATTGTAAATCACACGATTTGTGTGATTTGTTTTTGGAAAACTTTCTTAAATTTTATTTATATACATACGTTAAACATATTAATAATCTAATTAAAGGAAAGTATTTCTTTAATATAAATGATAATTTAAGTAAAATTGCATCAAATATTTATAAAAAAAATAAATTTAAAAATAAGGCAATTAGCAATTTAAAAAAATTAAATAATTAAAATTAAAAAAATATAAAAATTATATATAGCTTTAAATAACATAATGTATAATGTATATAATGTGTATATATGTAATTATTCTATAGATGTATGTATTATTCATGTTAATATTTGTAATGTTTAAATATCTTTTTTTTTAATTGTAATATAATTTTTTTTAATAAAAATAAATATTTTTACCGTTGTAAAGATAGTGTTTTATATAACATTTATACAATTTTTGTACAAATTTTAATAACATGTATGTTAAATGCAATAATGATTCTTTTATAGAATTATATAAAAGAACTCTTATTGCAGTTAACATACATGTTATTAAAATTTGTACATTTTATTAAATTGGTAAATTATCACTATTATCCTACATTCAAATAAACCGCATTTTATATTTAGTTAGGGGTCCTTCCGCAGACAGCGCAACATCAACTGTATTTGTACATCAGTTTACCATCTATATTATCTATAATCTATGCATCCATCTCACCATCTGAACCGCTCTACCTTCCCCACTACTATGTGACATCATCAATACCAACATAGAAATTGTTATACACTATAATAATAACATATAAATGTAAATATGATCCATATTATTGTTTAATAAAACTGTTATCAGAATTATCTGTCCAAATCAATTATATAAAATTAATCCTTCAACATGTCCAAATTTTATCTATAACATTGGGTGGGGTATTGTTGGTTGCTGGTCATTACAGTTCGCCCCCTTTGGAAAAGATTCGATGAGGCCTGAAATAGAAGACTTTTCCAAACATGGTTAATTAAAGTTATAACACTCTGGACGATTTCATGACACAAATACAATCTGTTGTAAATAGTAAATTAAAGTAGATATAATAAACAAAATTTTATTCAAAGACAAATTTTCTTTCATATTCATCTCGA
>SSSI01007788.1:0-10026 GCA_004796505.1 Oryzaephilus surinamensis | reverse complement strand
TTGATTATGATTATTTGATTATTTTACTGAAATAAATGAGCGACTACGTACGTTTCTTTTCTGTTATTTTTATTATTATTATTTGCGTTTCAGTTTATATATATTATTTTATGCCCATTACATTGATCATTGTATACCGTTTATTGTATTTTGTTTGTTATTTGTATATTATTTGTATATTTAAGGAGGAGGTTTCTTCAAGCCATTTCTTCCTCCTCCTAAATTTCGCTGAAGTGGTTCTTTTGATGTTCTTCGGCGATGTACTACTGTTGGGTGACCAGTTGGTAACCTTTCAGTCAGTGTATTCAATGAGGCATCAATTGTCGGTTTCTTTTTGACACATTCAATATATTTAATTTATTTGAGTGTCTATCGGTTGTCTTATTTCTTCCTCTCACAAATACTGGTCCAACGTCATTGTCTACGAGTTCAATTAATTCATAATAAAAAAATAAAACACAACGAAGGAAATTTATCAATACGATTATTAAGCAAAGACGATCACTGCATAATTTGGGGTCTCTATTTTATTTTTTTTTTAACCCCGGGTCTATTCATTTCGTGATTTTGGGTTTTACCTTTTTCAAATAGTTACGCGCAAGAGAACTTGGGAACACTACATAGTTATTAAAAATTGTTCTTCGTCTAGTAGGTATTCTGAAATTGTTTTGGCCTGATTTCTTTTTTTAACAATTCCTGTTAGTGTTGCTACTGCTGAAAGGACATTTTCGAAATTAAAATTAATCAAAAACTATTTAAGAAACATGACAGGGCAAGACCGTTTATCAGCGCTTGCTATCATATCAGTTGAAAACCAGATAGCGAGAAATTTAGAAATGACCAGTCTAATTAATTTTTTGCTAATCAGAAAGTTAAAAAAAGAATTTTATTTAATATATTTTATTTATGATGGATATTTTGTATTTGTTTCTGTTTTTGTTGATTTAGTTTGTTTTGATTACATATTTATTTTGTTATGTTAAATACTTTATCAATTATTCAGTTATCACTAAATAAATTTTGAAAAGGCTCTAAAATTTTGTTATTCTACTGATTGTAGTTAGGGATCCTATTTCTAGACATACTGTTTAGTATCCTGGACAAAAATATGTCCTTGAAGGCAAAAAAAAATTTTCGCCAGCGGCGCGTTACGGGAGCTTACAAGTAATGCTTCTGCAGCACCTCCTAACATTAAGTTTGCTACAAAAGCAAAATTTGAGGGCAAAGTACTGGTATGGGTCGCTATTGGACCAAAAGGTATGAGTCGTCCTCTCATTCGTAAATCGGGATTTGCGGTTGATTCTAAAGTGTACTTAAATGACTGTATCAAGCAGAGATTAATTCCATACATTCGTGCTAATTACGAAAACGTTCCATATGTATTTTGGCCCGATCTATCCAGCTCGCATTACGCGAAGATCGTAACTGAATGCGACAAGAAGAGATAATGTAGAAAATAACAACGCAAGTTGGAAAACCATTTTATTAATGCGCGTGCGCTATAGTACGATTACTAGAAAGAACCGTGTGTTGGAAAGAACCTTATGTAAACTATTGTATTGCATTACACCTTCTAACCGAGAAACGCACGGTTATCAAGGTTGTAAAAATATATTTTCATTATAAATGAACTTTGTAATTATAAACTGCAAAAGACAACAAGACGGAATTATATAAATTGGGGAAGGTCCAAATTACAATTCAGATTCGTAGAGTGATTCTACTAGCTAACTTGTAACCCTTTTCCCGTTGTCCAATAAAAAGTAATTATTTTATATTTCTTATCATTTATTTCTCTTGAGCCCTTTAACCAAATTCCCATTCTGACTCCGCTATCGTCATATTACGTTAATAAAGTTTTTCAGTTCTAATATCATTTTTTTTAATACAGTAATGTCTGGTTAATCCGAGGCGGGTTTAATCCGAATACCTCTGTTATCCGAAGCAACTAACAATGTTAAAAGATATTGACAATCCGAATCGATGATATCTACATTCTATATATGTTTAACGTTTTTTTACTTTTGCGCAAGACTTTTACAGTTTTAGTTGAGTATGTACATACATAATCAGGTATAAGCTTGTTGTTTTTCTATTGCACATGAAGAAAATTCGTTCATATGGCAACTAAACGAAAGCATCATACGCTAACTCTCCAACAAAAGCTTGAAATCATAGAACAATTAGATTCTGGATGCACAGCCATTTCGCTGGCACAAAAATACAATGTTGGAAAATCTACAATCTCTGATATAAAGAAAGAGAAAAATGAAATTATTCATTATGTATCACGTACTGAAAAAGGCCCTGGAACAAGAAAAACTATGCGTGAAGCCAAGTATGCTGATGTTGAAGAAGCGGTCTAGAACTGGTTTTTGCAACAAAGATTAAGAAACGCACCAGTTTCAGAAGCACTTATTATTGAAAAGACACGCTTTTTTTTGTAGGAATGCATTATGGTGAAAATTATCATTTTGAAGCAAGTAGAGGTTGGTTTCAAGGATTTAAACATAGATATTAGATACGGTATACGTTCACTAAAAGTAACTGGCGAAAAATTGTCTAATAATGACGAAGCAGCCGTTGAACCTTTTTGAATCGAACTGTAACGTAAAATTGAAGAATTGAACCTTCTTCCTGAACAAATTTATAATACGGATGAATCCGGATTATTCTGGCGTTGTCTTCCTGATAAAACTTTAGTACATGCTAATGAAAAAGGAGCACCCGGCCGTAAGATTAGTAAGGATAGAATCACATTTATGCCATGTTGTAATGCAACAGGCAATCATAAATTGCAACTTGTTGTCATTGGAAAATCTAAAAACCCCAGAGTGTTTAAACTGTATATTATCAAAATCAAAAAAGTGCTTGGGTAAACCAACATATATTTAAGCAATGGTTTTTCAATGAATTCGTTCCAAATGTTCGCAGACATTTAAAAAGTAAAAATTTGGAAGAAAAAGCTCTCTTGATTTTAGATAATGCCACTGCTCATAGACCAGAAGAAGAGCTAATGAGTGATGACCAACGTGTGGTTGTGTTATTTCTACCACCTAATTGTACGGCGCTCACCCAACCGATGGATCAAAATCTAATACAAAATATAAAAATCAATTACCGGAAGTGGTTGCTTCAAGAAATTCTTGCAAAGGACAATGAAAATATTGCAATCTGCTCGAAGAATATTTCATTGAAAGATGCTGTTTTTGCTCTTGCTGAATCTTGGACGCGTGTTCCACTTAAGTTAATAAAGAAGTCTTGGTCTCAACTTCTCACAATCAACGAAAACTGTGGTGAATGGGATGACGAAAATTTAATATTCATTGATGACTTGAGAGAAATAAACGAACTTACCGAATTAATAAATAAACTTAATCGTTCTGACGTTCCTATAATGAACAGTGAAGTAGAATGTTGGGCACGAGGCAATGAAGAAATTCCTTTAGATTGTGAAATATTATCAGATGAGGATATTATAGCCAAAATATCCGGACAAATACATTCGGGAGACGATGACGACGAAAACTCTGTTACAAAAGTTTCCACCAAGGATGCAATTAATTCCTTCAATTTGTGCTTGCAGTGGGCTGAAGAAAATGAACTTGATCTACAAGAAATTCTTCTTTTAAGAAAAATTCGATCGAAGGCTATAGAAATTAAAACCAAAAAAGGTAGACAACACTCGACGATTTTGTAAGAAAAGATAAATAATTTAAATAAAATATGTATTTTAATTTAGAATGTGTATATGTTTTTTTTTATAAAAATGAGATTTATTTATATTTTTTTTGTATGAAATACGAATAAATAATAAATGTACGTTACATATACATATATACGTAGTAAAAATTTTTTGAAAAAGGTCCCCGTAATCCGCACCCCAAATTCGGATAATAGACAACAAACTATTGTATTCTATAATGCGAATGTTTTTCTTATCCGAACAGGCCTTGCCAACTTTCTCTTCGGATTATCCAAACATTACTGTATCTTAAATTAGTCCAGATTTCTTGAAAACAACCGTTAAAACAAAACAATCCAACAAAAAAATTAAACAAATATGGATCATAAACTGTCAGAAAGTGGCAATGAAAGTTTAGTCGAATCCAATTCCGAATTAGAATCCGATACAAACTTGGGCAATACAAATGACAAATACCTGGATATTGACACAAATTTTTCGTGAAATACCATGTAATTATTACCAATTTAACGATTTATTACTTGATAAACACGATATTAATAAAACAATTAATTATTACAATGGAAATAAAAAATTAATATTTATTTAATTATTTAAATATTATAAAATCAGGCAGCCGGGGAGGACCCGGAAATATCCCACACTGCTAGTCTCCCTAACTCATCGACGAACTTGTTATTTAATGAAAAATGAAATAATAATAAAACATATTTATTTATTATGAAAATGTTCATTTTCAAATCAAAAAAGTTCTCTTGAGTCATAAACGAAACTAATTTGGAAATAACCGTAGAGCGGTTAGGGAATATGCACGATGATTCCCTAATCGTCGTATTCCAAATAGGAATACAAGTTCATCGAAGAGTTAGGAAGACTGGCAGTGTGGGATGTAAGATTTATGTGGATCGCCCTGTGGCTAATCGTCAGGGTGAAGTACTTAATGCTGTTGAGCAAGACCCAACGACAAGCATCAGCAGAATTAGCAGTATGGTAGGAGTATCCCAAACAAATGTGTAAAGAATTTTAAAAAGAAATGGGCTACATCCGTACCACCCTACAAGAGTCCAACACTTGCTACAACCAGATAATGTCTCACGAATAGAGTTCTGTAGGTAGCGCCTCCGTATTCTAGCGCAACAGTTTGAGAATATTTTATGGACGGATGAAGCTTCATTCACTCGAAGTGGTATGATAAACCTACATAATTCGCTCGTTTGGTCCAATGAATACCCCAATGCCACCATTGTAAACCATTATCAACATGAATTTCGAGTAAATGTGTGGCTAGGTTTAATGGGAACGAAATTAGTAGGACCAATAATCTTACCACAGAGATTGAATGCAGAAGTATTTTTGAATATCCTAAATACAAATATTCTCGAATTTTTGGATGAACACTAGACAACAAATATATTTCCAAATAAATGGATGCCCTGCACATAATTCCAGGGAAGTAAGAACATGGATGGACAGCCATTTTCCAAGAAAATGGATTGGCCTTTTTGGGCCTATGTAAACTAAAAAATTTATTTATTAAATGGCCAAAAAGTTGTGAATTCGAGAAGATTGAAAGAAAATTTGAATCAATAGCCCACTTTCCTGGTAAGTTTTGCATAAGTGTATTTTATATTGAGTACAAAACAAATTACTGAATGTACTCGTAAAGAGTTATAGGCGCTATCGATGGCTGCCACTTTAAAGTTAAAGTTCCTAGTGTCCCTCAAGACAGTTTATCAGGAGTTATCAGGACAGTTTATCAAGTATATCAGGATAAAAATTTTCGACATTTCATTTCTATGCAGGGGACTTGCTTGCCGAATTTAACATTTACTAATATACCTGTTGGATATCCAGGTTCTTTGCATGATGCTCGAGTGTGCATTACGAATTAACCTAAATTATTTTTATTTTTTATATTATAATTATATACAACTGAAATTTCAAATTTATAACTGGAATTTCTCAGTCAACGGTACATCTCACTTTAAAACCATTTGCACCCCTATCATTCAACAAGAGTCCAGAACATTTTACCTCCTGATAATGTCATGAGGCTTCGATACTGTAGGCAATATATCCAAAAATTTGCTCAAAATCCTGAAATGGTTTTGTGGACAGATGAGGCAACATTCACCCGTAGTGGTATTATAAATTTACACAATAGTCACATTTGGGCCGAAGAAAACCCTCATGCTACCATAGTCGGCCATTATTACGATTTTCGACTGAATGTGTGGTTGGGCCTAATTGGAACGAAAGTAATAATCAAAATTTTTCTACCACCTCGGGTGAATTCGACAGAGTTCCTTTACCTATTAAATGAAGAATTAATTCAGGTATTAGAAGATATTCCACTGACCACTAGAAAAAATATGTGGTTTCAAATAGACGGGTGTCCAGCACATAATGGAACAGAGGTCAAGAAGTTGATGGAAGCCCACTTTTTAAACAAGTGGATGGGTCGCTTTGGGCTTATGCGATAGCCCCCTAAAAGCCCTGACCTAACTCTTATGGATTTTTGTGTGGGGGGCACTTTAAAAAATTTGGTTTATAGTGAGCCGGTGGAAAACATACAAATATTAGAAACGCGAATAAGGAAATATTGCCTACAAATGGCAGGTAATAGAGAAAAGTTAAGAAGAAACATACAATCAGTTGGAAAAAGATTCAGATTGTGTATTAATCAAGGCAGTGAACACATTGAACCACTACTATAATTATTAAATTTATTAGTACCAACTGTTTATTATTTTTATATTTATTTATACACTATTTATTATTCACTTTAATTTATTTATTTATTTGTTTAATTTGATTGTTTGATTGTTCATATTGTAATAATTTGCGTCTCTAAAATATAGTTTTTGTTATATTGTTGTATGTAAGCATTTCACTCATTTATTGAGTTAATTAAAAGAAAACAATTGTTTATCTGCAAAAGATAAATTTACTCATTTGATACTTTTATAAAAACTACAAAAAAATCTAGTATTTTAAAAGTTTTTATTAAAAAAAACAAGAAATACAAACGAGATAATTTGTCCATCTCCTAAGGAATATTAATAATTTTTCAATTTGATAACGTATTGGATTTTGTTGGAAGTTTGCGTAAATAAACCAAAAAATGTATCCATATTTCTAAGTCAAGACTATATGAATGGACATTCTGGTTAATGAATTAATTAACATTCTGGTATGAACCATTTGTATCATTCCCATGTAATAATCCCAAATTTTGTTTGTAGCAAATGTTATGTCATCTTAATTTAAATACTTTTGAAAATGTTAGTCTTAATTTTTTAATAGAATAATGTTTAAAAATCTATGTAAACCTAGGCAACGTTCTACTACCTACTACCTATGTTTACCTATGACAAATTCAACACGTTTTCAAACAAAATATGTATTGCCGCGTCGTCCCCGGCTGCCTGGTATTTTCTTAAAATAATAACCGGTAAATGTATTATATGGTATTAACCGGTAATGTATATGGCTTAATTTCAATGTACTTATTTATATGTCGTGGGCAGATCGCGTAATACGGCTTTTCATGAAAAACGTGGAAAAATAGTAGTTTATAGTTAGATTAGGTTAGGTTTAGTTTAATGAACAAGGTTTACGACAAGGATTACGACGTTTTTAATCCGGCTTTTCATGAAAAGCCAAGTTTTTTCATAAAGTGCCGCTGTTACACGAAAAGCCCACGACATATATTCTATTATTTCAACTACTATAGTTAATTTACACTGTTGACTTAGTGTAATAACGTGTAATTAATACTTGCAATCAGAGCTGGGGATATTTTGAATTACAATGCTTTGAAAAGTAATTGAAGTCTTTTTTTGTGCTTTGTATTTGATAATTGAAGCACTTTTAAAAAAACGTAGTTAGTAATTGAAACATCAAGCTCAATGGAAAATACTGCGTAATTTGTATTTGAAATAATAGCTTTAAAGCATTTCGAAAGTGCTTCAACTAGTATTGCATGCTTGGATCACTTTCGAAGTAATTCAAATACCTCAATTGCGTTTTAAGACAAGCCGCCACCTGTTAGCAACTTAGCACTAATGGGTTTAGTTATATGTGTATTCTATGTACGGCCGTATTCTTTTATATGAAACTGCCAAACGTGCTTATTATATTTTATATGTGACATCCTGATATCTGTGTGTGAGTTATGTTGAGGTATGTAAAAAATGAATATTAAATATTATTACAATCTTGATTATGAAAAGTAATTGCGAAGAAATCAAATATAAAAATTAGCTAATAAGTAAATGTTTTTTTAATTAGTTACGGATACTGAAAAATCAGATAATAAGACTGGCATTAATGATGGTGAGGACGAGCAAATTTCATCTACGAGTGATACTGAAAATTGTTCGCAATCTTCACACGCCAGCACAATTTCCACTAAATCTAAAAAACATTCCAATGAGACATTTGCATCTTATATAGATGGGACATTTTTTGAAGTAATATCAAGAGATGGTAATCGAATTACTACAAATTGTCAACTTTGCTTACCAAAAATACATAAAATTAAAGGTGTTTTGCGTGTTTCTACAAATTTCTTTACTCATATCAAAAGAAGACATCCTACTTTTGTCGACAAGTATAAAGACCATGTCAATAATCAGAAAGGGCTTAGAAAAAGAATGATCAATCACCCAAAATGTTCTTCAAAACGAACTAAAGCCCAACAAAATATTGCTACAAGCTTTACTACAACGACCAACTTGCAAAGTCAGAAAGAATTTAACAAAAAGTTATTAGCTTTTATTGCTAGTTCCATGTCTGCTGTGTCGATAATTGAAAATTCTCATTTCAAATCCTTATTTGAAGGTACACATTTTAAATTAATGAGCAGGAAAACAGTGATGCGTCAACTTGATCAAACGAATAAAAGCAATATAGAGTTAATAATTGAGAGATTGAATGAAGTGCAGTATGTATGTACCACAGCAGATATATGGTCTGCGAAAAAAAGATCATTTTTAGGAGTAACTTGTCATTGGCTCAACGAAAAAGATTTAACAAGAGTTTCTGTAGCCTTGGCCTGTAAAAGATTTGTGGGGATTCACTCATACGATAGAGTGGCCGAATTACTAGAAAGTATCCACAAAATGTATAAACTAAATGAAAGTAAAATTGTTGCAACCGTTACAGATAACGGTTCGAATTTTATAAAAGCTTTCAAGGAATTCGGTGTGACTTTGTCCAATAGACAAGTGCTAGAAAATCTTTTTGTTGAAGACACATTAGATGATCATTCTGACTCTGATTCTGATCCAGAAATCGAAGATGAAAATATCATCGAGGAGGTTGATATGGATTTTTTAGAAATAAATTCTGAAGATAAGTCTGAAAATTCTAATGGGTCAACGTTACATTTACCGAAAAATCTTAAATGTGCGAGTCATACTTTAAATTTAATTGTAACGACTGATATAAAAAATGCTATAAATAGCAATCATAATGTAAGAAAAAGACATACTTCAGCGTTAAATAAATGCAGTTTATTATGGAAAAAATCATCCTTTCCCAAATCATCAGAAATAATAAGAAATTGTATAGGACACGATCTAAGTTATCCAGGAATAACGCGGTGGAACTCCCATTATGACTCAATACGACAAATTCTTAAGGATAAAAATAAATTAGATGAATTGTTTGTGAAACTCAACCTAAAATCCCATTTTACAGACGCAGATATAAATTACTTGGAGGAATATTGTCAAGTATTGCAACCATTAGCACAAGCTTTAGATATTTTACAAGGAGAAAATAATACTTGCTATGGGTTTTTGATTCCTTGTTTAGCCTCGTTAAATATTAAGTTGAAAAATTTACAAGAACAGGATAGTTTAAAATTCACAAAAACAATTATTGATGCTGCTACAGAATGATTACAGCGAAGATTTGCTCCATTTTTAACATTATCTGATGAGGCAGAGGATGCAATGATTGCTGCGTTTACTCTACCAAAGTTTAAATTTAAATGGTTTCCGTCTTTAAACAGAACATCAAAAACTATCCAAGATTTACATAAACTTATTAGTACTGCAGCAACAGAAGAAAATTCATTTTCTCCAGAAAAATTTGATGATACAACCGACAAAGAAGATTCATTTTTTAATTTTACAGAAAATGATACTGTTTCCGACGGTTTCATTTTGAAAGTCAAATGATGACAAATATAGAGCTTGAAATTTTACAGTATATGAAAGATTCAAGAAATGATCTCTTAAATTTGAAAAATTATCTAACAGTTCTTAAACTGTTTCTAAAGTACAATACATGTAGCCATCTAGTGCATC
>SSSI01007787.1:14254-27232 GCA_004796505.1 Oryzaephilus surinamensis | reverse complement strand
ATTGAAAGTAAAAGTCTTCCAGGATAATACGAATAGCTTAAAACTGTATATTTTATATTTCTTTCTACAATATTCAACCAAATGCCGTTATGACAGCATTTTCAATGTAATGCACGTACAATCTTTGTTGAAACAAATTTTTATACTGTTCTTTTATTTGCATTAAACTATGATGGAAATAGATTCTAATTATAACAGAATGATATTTAAACTTTAAGACTTTAAAGTGTCTTGATGTTATTTAATGTGGCGTTTAAAAAGCTTCGGAAAATTCAATAAAATTATGAAATAAAACCAATTTGCATCTTTTATTATAACGAAAATAACTATAACATAGATATGGTTTCCAAGCTCAATATAATGTCTGCTATTAGTCAGCTTATACAGTATAAAATATTGATTATGTGGATCAATATTTGTATTTGTATTAGGTATACCTTGCTAAACATATGGGAAGTTTCAATTTTTTAGGTAGGTATACATGCATATATATATGTTAAATAAAAACGTACCATTCTGTGTCAACGACTTATAATTTATTAATCAAGTTCTGTCAAGCATAATAATGGATGCACACGTTTGATAAAAGTTTGAAAACTGATTTATTTTCAGTAAATTGAACGTTGCATTTTATTAAAATGGTGACGAATTCAATCTAATACGATGATTAACTTTGCAATGATTTAAAACATTTATAGAATAGATTGGAAACCTGTTTTCCAATTTTGTATTACTGTTTTCTTTTTCTGAAGACAGTTTTTGACCATTCACTAATTTTTAGAAAAGCCTACGCATAATGTTTATTCAATTAATTTTTAACGAATTTAATTAAATCAACAAACAATTTATACAGATTACAGAATACATGATATAACATTAAAAATTAGGAGTATATATTAAGTAGATAAACTT
Organism: Oryzaephilus surinamensis; assembly: GCA_004796505.1. Taxonomy (NCBI): domain Eukaryota; kingdom Metazoa; phylum Arthropoda; class Insecta; order Coleoptera; family Silvanidae; genus Oryzaephilus; species Oryzaephilus surinamensis. Next base: position 26,320 of record SSSI01007787.1, on the reverse strand, counting down.
TAAAGCTATTTTTAAATGTGGACTAAACATCAAACATCAATCGTTTTAACTTTTAATTCTCAAAGGAAATAAAGAACATCCTAAACGCTCTTTCAGCATAAATTTATGAACCGAAAATTAAAATTATTGGAATTTGTTTTGTTGTTTCAAGTGTTAATTATGTATATTTGCAATATTATTATTCGGTGACTAATTTTCATCATTTTTATTTTTATTTTATCACAACAAATCGAGTTCATCTTTCCTTTTATCTGAATTATTGTAGCATAAAAATAAATCTCATTATATATTTGTAATTTTGTTTGCACAATATTTTTGTTGTACCTATATTTCGGCTTCAAAACTTTCTCAACTAAGTACAACTATATACGACATAAATAAGAAAAAAGAGAAAAATGGTACGAATGTCATGCAAAACACATCATCGTACATAACATTATTTGTTATGGCAGTGTTCTTAGAAATATACAGCAAACTCTCACGTAATCTTACAGTGCATGTATTTGTTTCTTATGTCTTGAATAATAAACGGTCATCGAATTTCTTGACCATATGTTATTCAACCCACATTTAAGATTAAAAACACTTTCAGTTGCCTTATATGGTGGCTGGTAAACGCCCCATCATCCTTCGTTAAGGACGTCAACCAATTTCCACTTTGCCAACATTTTAAAGAAGTATATATATAATACGTAAACAACAAATGGCAATATTATTATTTTAATCCATCTCTATTCTTTATCAGATGAAAAGATTTCAAAAGTATACGCATTGTTTTTTGCCCAATAAATTATATATGGTTCTGCATGGTACCATTTTGCAAATACCTGTCAAATGTTCAACATTTCAGATGAATAATGGATACTAAATATAGATTCAACTAAATAAATGTGTGTATGTTAAGTAAATAATACCTTTACCAGGTATTGTTATGTAAATTTTGTTAATTGAAAATTCTTTTCACATATTTTCCATTGAAAGTAAAATTGTGTACGAATTGTGGAAAAGTAGATCAGGTCGTTAATATTAATATGTACTTACATAGGTATATTGTTATGTTGATACCTTTCATATCTAATAAGTAATAGGTAATTAAATTGCATTTTAAATCGATCTAATAAAAATATTTGATAAAAGACGGATGAGTAGTTTTTTCTGTTATTTTCGTAATAAAGACGTTAACAATGAATTATACTTATTAGTTGTTATTACAAATACTAGTAATAGTACATTTTAAAGTACAAAAACTATACACAATTCTCCGAATCAAACCCTTGAGATCGTTTTATCATTTTTATAATTTATTAATCACATACCTAGTTATATCAGAATTTCTGATAATTTAATTATGATTGATGCATTGTTTATTTAACATATTTAATAAAAAAATAATTTTGAAAATTTTAAATTTGTTTTATTTTCATATTTTTGTCTCAATAGAGAACTTTATTACAGTTTTCTGTTCATTTAAGTATATATAAGTTTATTTAGGTAAAGTTTTCTATACTACTATAGCGCTACTTTACAAAAGCACATTTTATTCGTACAGATTGGTACAGATTTCCGAAAGTACGAGTTTAAATTCAGAGTCAAGGTTTATTCCAGCGGGAGTTTCTTGTTTTAAAAGTTTTTTGAATCTTTCTATCCTTTTTAAAAGTATAAAGGACCAAAATCAACAACAGCATCTACGAAACGGAAAGTATAATTATTCCAAGAATCATAAAGCTAGTCAATAAATCTATATATTTTAGCATAAATTGTTTTAATATCCACATAAACCATTTCTAAATATTAGTTGATTTTATTGCCTGGCGTTTAGGAAATGCATATAATTATATACGAATTCTTATAATTAGTTATTAATTTTCTAAGAATCTTTCTATTTCTACCTGTTAATTGACCATATTATTCTAATCTAAATCCTTCTATATGTTGTTTGGTCAGGTAAAGACAATTTATTCCAAAATCATCGAAAGTATGTGCGCATTGAAATGATGTTTATACAAAATTTGCATTTCAGTATTCAAATTTTGTATTTCATAGTGGAAACAACACGGTCCAGAGTGTCTTTTAATATAATTTGTTAAAAGTTTTCGATTTTGTAAAATACTGTGATTGAATTTAATTAAATAAACAATAGTACGTTTATATTAATGAATTATTAATTTATACAATGTCTGGAACTTTTTGTGTATTAATTTTGGTGTGTTTAAACGTTCATTTAGTATTAGGTTTATTAGATGAAAATGAAAACACATTTTGCGACAATTGCTTTTATGCTGTAAGTGTATATTCTTTGTAAAAATTAATTCGAAGGCTAGTTGAATCAAACTTTTTTACAAGTCAATTTATTCGTTCTTTATCTTTAAATTATTAAAACATGTACAATTCAGACGTAAGTAAACAATTTTATTCCAGAACAAGAATTCAACAACGTGTTTAGTGCAAAACTGTAATTGTACACATGTTCTAAGAAATTCTCATGATTTTCAAAATTTAGAAAAACCTTCTATTTTATGTATTGATGAAACGATCATTAGCTTCACATGGAAAGTGGATGAATCTTTTATATATTTTATAGAAGTTTTTCAAGATCAAAAACTGGAAAAGCTTACAAATGCGGTAAAATTTTGAATTTTTCATTTTTTTCCAAGTTTTAATATAAAAATATTCCAGACTAGATGCGGTTTCGCCCTCATCAATCGTTTAAGTCCAAATACGACTTATTCTTTCAGACTTGTAGCAGTTTCTTTTAATAAAACTGTAGCAAAAGCTCCATATGTTAGCGTGAAAACGCATGAACGGAACCGGAAACCGCTACCAGTTTCAGATTTTCAAGTAGATAGTTTAAAATTAAGTAGTTTTAACAACTATGAAGCTGTTCTCTCGTGGAAACCAACCACCAATGGTAAAATATTGAATAAATCTTGTGGAAAATTCTTAGAACTGTGCTTTTTTTCCAGATTTTTCTTGTGCTTATAATTTAGTTTGGTTTGATAGAGATAAACAGGATATTTATAGTGAAGATTTATCAATATCAAATGTAAGTTTAAGTTAGTTATTTATTAACTATCAAAAAAAGTGGTGTGATCTTAGTGGTCTTATTTTCTATTTTTAGGCGAAATATGCGAATTATAAATTTCGTAAAGAGTTTTTAACATTCGGTAACAATTATTCTGTAAGTATTATGGCGACTACATTGGATGGTCGAAGTGAAAGCGAAAAAAAAACTGTATCCATTTTGATTCCATCCTGCTTAGAAAGTAATTTTACAATAGATTATTGCGGTAATAAAATGTTTCCCAAATTTATGATTAGCAGGATTAATGATTTTTTGTTTTAGTTCCTGAAAAACCAAAAAATCTAACGGTCACTGAACACCTAATCGATGCTAAACACTCTAGATATGACGTAAAATTGAGATGGGCTAAACCAAAAGTGTTGCCCACTTTTTATATAATGAAATTAATAAATTTTACAAGCACCAGTGTGAATGGTAGCTTCTTAAATATATCGGGGGTAAATGAAAAATAAAACATAGGTAATCGATTTTTCAATTTGTAATATTTAATTGTAATATTCCTAGGATAAAACAGAAGGAATTTTTGAAAATGTTCAATTATCCGTGCACTATCAAGTGTTTTTAAGTGCTGGATCTAAAGCTGGAACAAGTCCTCCAATTAGCCAACATCGTCTTGTCAACATCACTCAAGCCCACTTTGCATCTGCACAACCTTCTTGGAACTATAGCTTGATTTATACAAGCACCGGATTGCTTATACTAATTTTAGTAATAGTTTCCATAACATTCTATCAAAATTTTAAGAGAAAAAGCACTAAAAATAACTTGGAACAGAGTTGTAAATATATAAAGGTACTTTTTGATGAAAATGCTTTAAAAAAAGATATTAATCCTGTTTTTTACTCAGAATGTTGACAACGATGTAGAACGACCTAATTTTATATCAAATGGAGGCTACTGTACGGATTTCAAAAAACCGGATTTATATTCTGATGAATGGGAAATTGATGAGAAATTCATTGTTGTGCACTCTATGCTGGGGGAAGGTGCCTTTGGTATGGTACGACATGGATGGTATTGTCCTGGTGAAAATTCAGAAAAAATTCCAGTTGCCATTAAAATGTTGAAAGGTAAAATTCCAGTTAATCAGAATCCAAAAACAAAAAGACCTCGTTTTCTAAATTTAGATATGCCCACATCTGACGAGTTTCGACAATTCCAGCAAGAAATTGAAATAATGAAGTCTGTACCACAACATCCAAATTTGGTCAAGTTTTTTGGGTGTATTACTAAGCAAATTCCCACTCGACAAATGTTGGTTGTGGAATATTGTGCCAATGGAGATTTACAGACATATTTAAGAACTGCATACGAAAACTTGAATAACCAGTAAGTATACTAATTTTAGTGTTAAATTCAAAAAATTTCCATGACTAATATTTAGATTCAAACAAATCGAATTTGATGCTAACAACAAACAAGAATTTTCCAACATTTTATATGATATTCAGTACAGCGATATAAATCAATTTTATATTCAACCAAAGGACTTGATTTCGTTTGCTCGACAAGTAGTTCTCGGAATGGTAAGAAAATGTTTTTGAAAATTGTTCAAAAACTAATTTTCCTATGTTTTAGATCCATTTATCCAAGTGTAAAGTATTACACCGTGATTTGGCTGCCAGAAATGTATTAATTTGCGCCGATAGGACCGTAAAAATATCCGATTTTGGATTAAGTCGCGACGTATACTGCGACAGTGTTTATTGTAAAACAGGAAATGGAAAACTGCCTATCCGTTGGATGGCTTTAGAGTCGTTGACGCATCAACGGTACACAACCCAGAGCGATGTATGGTCTTTTGGAATTCTCCTATGGGAAATCGTAACTTTAGGTGCAACCCCCTATCCAGGTGTTGAAACGAAGGATTTACTAGTTTTACTGAAGAAAGGCTACCGAATGGAGAAACCGGAAAATTGCAGCAATGAACTGTACGAACATTTTCAAATTTTTTACCCATATTTTATTTTACGATTTTAGGTATGCTATTATGAACAGTTGTTGGAAGACTTTACCAAAAGAACGACCAAGTTTTATGGAATTATACGATTCATTAGACAGTTTGTTAGAAGGAGAATGTGATTATTTAACTTTAAGTTCCATTGTTGGAAGTGATCATGTTGTGGGCTCTGATTACGACAATAATAAAGCTTAAATTTTTAAAGTATTTATAGATTTTAGATTTAAGTTCAATATTTATTAGTGAAAAATTAAATCATAATAAAAAGATTCTTGAAAATAAGATAAGGTTTTATTTTAAACAATTATTGACAGTTTTTAACAACTGTTGAGTTTCTCCACAAACTCCATGGACATCATCTGAGTCGATAGCCCAAATCATTAGTCCACCTAAGTTATTATTTTTCGCATACTGGGACTAAAACACAGACACTTAAGATAATTTTCAAAAAAAAATCACTTCAACTACCTTTTCGCAAATAGAATCAGTGTCGTCGTAGCCAAACCATTGATTTCCTTGATATTTGTACGGATTTTTCTGTTCATCGTCCCAAACTCTAGTCCAATCAGCATAAGATTGGCAAATTTCGTTGTAGTTTAATGCTCCTTCTGTGCCAACTCCATTTCCAGTTATTGGGGCATGTAATCCATGTTGATTTGGATCAGCCAATGTGAAAGAGCGTCCATAAAAAGCTAAACCAGCTGCCAATTTATCAGCACTCATCCCAGCATTTAACCACTGTCTGATTCCAGCTGCCAAATTTAAATTATTTCTTTCATAATCACTTTCAACGGATGATGGATAGAGTGCTGAATTTTGGCCGGTATATTGGCTCCAAGGACCATAAAAATCATACGTCATCACGTTAATAAAGTCGAATAATCTAAAATAAATCAACAGTTAAGCATTTCAAAAAATTAAACTGGCCGGTTTATCGACTGACTGGTTGAATTGTGTCACATCGTAGCCTTCTCCAGGTTCAGCACTAACAGCTGCAGTTAAAAGCCAACCTCTGTCATTAAAGTCACTTCGTAATTCGTTTAATAATGTTACAAAATTGGCTTTATCACTAGCTGCTGGTAATTCCCAATCAATATCTAGTCCGTCAAAATTGTAAGTAGAAATAAAATAGTCTGCACTTCCGCGGAAAGCACCTCTTTTAGCAGGATCTGCTGCCATTGAAGCGAAAAGGTCCGCAGTACCTGCACTTCCACCCCCCACACTTAGCAGTACCTTCAAATCGGCATTACGCGATTTCATTTCAGTGACACGATTGTATAGTCCTGAACAACAGATAATTAAAAAGTAAAACATATTTTCTGAAATTCTAAATATTTTAAGTATTTATTACCTTGGTTAATGTCCAAAGCATCATCATCAACTTTCAAGTTACCATCTTCTTTCAAACCAATGAAAGCATAATTAACATGCGTGCACAAATTGGCATTAAAGTCTTCTGGATTGTATCCATTATAGGAAGTCCAACTTCTGTAGTAACATATGACTCTTAGAGCTCCACTTTGATTAAAAACCAAAAAAACACTTAATAAAAGACTGAACCACTTCATTTTGCGGGCTTGGCATTAATATATGGCACCGATTAATAGGTAGACGAATCCTATATATACTCGTAGTTCAGTGATTCCAACAGGAAAACAAATTCTTATCTGTACGTCATAATTAGTTTTGTTAAAATTATCCAATTTCGCTTTGTTCAGTTGAACTTGTATAGCAATAAATAAATTTTACAAAATGTGAAAACACTTTAGATTGTGAAAATTGATAAAAAAACAAATAACACCTAATTGTAATATATATTAAATAAGTAAAATGAACAAAACAACTTTTGAAAAACATTTTTTAGAGTAAGAATTGTTGGGGCTTGAAGATTCATCACTAAATTATGCTTTTTTCATAGAAAATAGCTAAATTAGCAATAAAAATTTAGTTTTTAATTGAAGGATAAGGAAAAATATAATTAATACTGGAATAATTTTAAAAAAATCTTTATTTTATAAAATAAAATTACAACCAACCTAGACATTTGTTAATATTTTTTAACAATGGTTGAGTTTCCCCACATTCTCCATGTACATCATCTCCGTCAATTGGCCAAATCATAACACCAGCATAATTATTATTGTTGATATATTCCGTTTTGATCCAAATTGAATCGGGATCATCGTAACCGAACCATTGGTTCCCTTGGTATTTGTAGGGATTCTTCTGTTCATCATCCCAAACTCTCGTCCAACCGCTGTACGATTTACAAATTGCATTATAATTCAAAGTACCACCATCTCCAACACCGACTCCAGTAATGGGTGCATGCAAACCATTCTGATTTGGATCGGCCAACGTAAACGAACGTCCATAGAATGCTACTCCAGGTGCTAACTTACTGGCACTAGCACCAGCGTTCTCCCATTGCTTAACTGCCGCAGCTAAATTCAAATTTTGTTTTTCCCAATCACTTTCCACGGAAGAAGCATATAATGGTGAACATTGACCGGTGTAGGAGCTCCAGGATCCATACATATCGTACGTCATTACATTGATCCAGTCCAAAAGCCTAGTTAACAAACGTTAATTCCAAAATATTTACTTGGGTACTACATTTTTTGTACTAACTGATTCATTTGACCAACATCGTAACCTTCTCCAGGTTCTGCGCTAACTGCAGCTGTTAGAAGCCACCCGTTTTGGTCGAAATCGCTCCTTAATTCACGTAATAACGTTATATAGTTTTCCTAAAAAGATTCTTGATAGAGTTTTTCCAAAAATATTTTCAAAAAGTCTAATACCTACTTTATCGTTCGCGTATGGTAATTCCCAATCGATATCCAAGCCATCAAAATTGTAGGTACTTAGAAAATAACTGGCACTGCCTCGGAAGGCTCCTCTCTTCCCAGAATCAGCCGCCATTCCGGAAAATAAAGATGCAGCTCCAGCGCTGGCACCTCCGACGCTCAAGAGAATCTTCAAGTTTGGGTTTCGTTTCTTCATGTCCGTCACACGATAGAATAATCCTAGCAGTTTTGATTAAAAGAGTTCAAAAATTCTAATATTCTATTTTACCTTCGTTAATGTCCAGTTCATCGTCTTCCACTTTCAAGTTGCCATCTTCCCACAAGCCAATAAAGGCATAATTCACATGGGTACATAAACTGGCATCGAAATCTTCTGGGCCGAAGCCGTTGTAAGCTGCCCAACTTTCGTAATAGCAAATAATTTTATCAACGGCCTGAATTTGACCAAAAATAGCGAAAACAGTTAAAAGGATTAACAATTTCATGTTGTTTATTAAATATTTGAAATAAATAAATACAATTTTTCGTTTGCTTTATATATTTTTAAAAATACGTATATGTATATACAAAATAAAGTACTCGTACTTGCATGATTAGATAGTAATTGTAAAAGTCAGACTTTTATTTACGATGATTTTTTAATGATCCCAAAAACACTTACCTACCTACATTTTAATATGATTAGCTCTATTTAATTGTTGCTAAGAGGAATTTTATTGGATGATATAGGAATAAAAAGTGAATAAACAAAGACGATGAAAATTTTATTAAACAAATATTTATATAATTATATAAAATTTGGATAAACTTCATGTCTATGTGTTCGGTTAAGACATAATAGAATTAAAAAAGAAAGAAATGAAATTTCCAAAGTATAATTGCAGATGTAGACATTTGGTAATAATATCCAAATAATTACATATATGAATCTCAATAGTGTGCAGCAATCAGGATACAAGAAATTTCAAACTATAATATGTAAATGTAACAATTCTTTCAAGTACAAAAAATTCAGTTGCAATCAAAATTGCTTGTATGAGTTTGTATAAGATTTTGATAATATCAAAATATTTAATAATTCGGAGGAGATTAGGAAAAATTATTGTTGAACAGATTTTGAAAATGATTCCAAAAATTTTTTTCAACAGTGCTTTAAACAATGAAGCTATTATTGATGTTTCCTCTGAATCATTTGACCGTTTTATCTCAGTTTGCCTAAAATTTAACATTAACGTTGATATATTATATTTTAAATGTTATATTTTTCGTACCTTTTTTCACGATCTAATTTGATATCATCCATCTCCTCCAAATCCTTAAATTTTGATTATATTAAGTTACGGTTAAATTTTAATTTGCGTAAGAAACGTACCTGATTCTCTACGTATAAGGGTAGAACGAGGGGTAAAAGTAATAAAATTAACAATAAACCTGATCTGAAGAAATGCATGTTTAACTATTATAGTATTTACACTTTAAAAAAATCTTCAATCATTTTTCCTTTTAAGAACTTTTGATTTAATTTAAAAAAATTTACTACAATATAAATTGATATAAATTTTATTCTTTAATAAGAAAATTTAATTGTAAACTTTAATCAAGCGTAAAAATTTAATTAATATTTATTGCATTACCAATATTTGTTCAATATGTTTCTGGAGTAAAAAGTTTGATTTGCAGTGTTATAAATTTTTATCAACAGTTGAGCAAAAGATTTGTAATACTTACTATAATCAGAAATCACTGAACTACATAATAAAAACACAGTTGTTTTAATTATTTCATTTATTGAAGGGATTAAAATTGTAGGTACATACTTAGAGAATAATTGGCACTGCCTCGGAAGGCTCCAGCTCCAGCACTGGCACCTCCGACGCTCAAGATTACCTTCAAATTTGGGTTTCGTTTCTTCATGTCCGTCACACGATGGAATAATCCTAGCAGTTTTGATTAAAAGAGTTCAAAAATTCTAATATTCTATTTTACCTTCGTTAATATCCAGTTCATCGTCTTCCATTTTCAAGTTGCCATCTTCCCACATCTCACAAGCCAATAAAGGCATAACTCACATGGGTACATATTAAACTGACATCGAAATCTTTTGGGCCGAAGCCATTGTAAGCTTCATAATAGCATAATAATAATAACTTTCATAATAGCAAATAATTTTATCAATGGCTTGAATTTGACCAAAATTAGCAAAAACATTTAAAACGATTAACAGTTTTATATTGTTCAATAAATTTTTTCAATGAATAAAAACAATTTTTGATTCGCTTTATATATTTTTAAAAATACATATGTAGGTATACGCAAAATAAACTACTTGCACGATTAAATATAGTAATTCTAAAAGTTAGAGTTTTATTTACAATAATTGTTTTAATGATTCCGAAAACACCTACATTTTAGTATGATTATATTAGACATATTTAATTATTGCTGAGAGTGATTGTATTAGGTATATACAGGAATAAAATTAAGTGTATAAACAAAAACGTTGAAAATTTTATTAAACAAATATGAATAATTAGGTATATTAAATTTGAATAAACTTCATGTCTAATGTATAGGATTAAGACATAATAAAATAAAAAAAAAAGAAATGAAATTTTCAAAGCATAATTGCAGATGTAGACATTTGGTAATTCAAAAATTTTGTGTTGGAGTAAATTGGATTAAAATAAAAGCAAAAACGTCACGTATAATCATAGCTAATAATTGAAGTAGAATAGAATCACCTTCCATCATAGCTCTTGCTGTGGAATCAATTAAGTTTCTCATAAATTCAAATTCACGGAGATACGCCAATACGTTTATATATACTAAAAAAATGGCTCCAGCAATTCCCATCAACAGTTCTTTATACAAAGTTAAAGCTATTTTGGTTTTTTCTGAAATATTTGACTCTTCTAACTCAGTTTGCCTAAAACTTAACATTACCTTTTCTATATTTCAAATGGTAATTTTTCATACCTTTTTTCACGATTCACTTCAGTGTCACCCATCTTTTCTAAAGCCTTAAAGTTTCATTAAAATAAGTTATGGTTAAATTTTAATTTTTATAAGAAACGTACCTGAGCCTCTACGTATAAGGGTAGAACGAGAGGTAGAAGTAATACTATTAACAATAAACCTGATTTAAAGAAATGCATGTTTAACTATTATAACTAGTACAGTATAAAGAAAATCTTCAATCATTTCTCCTTTTAAGCACTTTTGATTTAATTAAAAAAAAATACTGCAATATAAAATTTATTCTTTTGTAAGAAAATTTAATTGTAAACTACTTATAATCAAGCATAAAAACTTAATTAATTTTTAATTTTATTAATACACTTCCAAAATTTTTCCTATATGTTTTTTAGCGATAAGTTTGATTTTGTTGATTAAATCATTTTAGTAACCGTTGTGCAATCAATTTTTACTTACCACCAATAATCACTAAAGACGCTAAGTCACTATACTGCGTATTTTCATACTTTTCCCGTACTATATACATATGTATATATCTATGACTAAATGTCAGGTAGTGAATCAAATTCAATTAATATATTATTTATATTTCAATACCGTTCGCAGTTTGTACTTATTAATTTCATAGTAGAGCAAAATTTAAAAGTAACATATATTTTCTAATAGACCTTTCCAGTTTTGGATTCCACAGAATGCGTGCGCATCTGTCATTAGCACAGGTAATTCTGGATAGGTCTATTTGACACTGTGTATATCTAGTATTATCTAGTAAGAAAATATGAATAGAAATATACATAGTTTATATATGGTTTATATCTAGTATAGGTATAGATTTCTAGCAAATAGTAAAATAGTATCGTGACAAAGTGGCTTAAGCTATAGGTACAATAAAACCACAGTTGTTTTAAATATATAATTTATTGAACTTGAATTTAAACTGGATTTGTCATTATAATCTTGATGCATTACTATCGATCCAATCCAAGAAGCTGGTAACACGTGTGTAAGCAGATGGGAAACCAATTTCACATCCAAAAGATACACCGAAAGAGACGATACCAATCTGAAATTAACAATCAATAATGAATATAGGTATTGCACGAAATTGACGTAGTGCCAAATCATACTTGAACACCCTGGTAAACTAATGGACCACCAGAGTCACCACTGCAAGTACCACGACCATTGGCGCCAGATGTACAAATGTGTGAGTCTTGAATTACGCCAAAATACACCAA
>SSSI01007787.1:0-14234 GCA_004796505.1 Oryzaephilus surinamensis | reverse complement strand
CCACTACACTAAGTAGGCAGTGGCGTAACTACTATAACTATGAATATTATATATTATGTAGGAATATGTGAGTGCATTAGCCTATAAGCGAAAGACGAGTCGTCTAGGTGCGTATTTAAAATTGTCGGGTTTCTCCCTCTCCAAAAATACGACTACGCACAATAGCCGAGGTTTTTTTTACGTTGAACGCTTTGTATATATCTATGACTAAATGTCAGGTAGTGACAATACCGTTCGCAGTTTGTACTTATTAATTTCATAGTAGAGCAAAATTTAAAAGTAACATATATTTTCTAATAGACCTTTCCAGTTTTGGATTCCACAGAATGCGTGCGCATCTGTCATTAGCACAGGTAATTCTGGATAGGTCTATTTGACACTGTGTATATCTAGTAAGAAAATATGAATAGAAATATAGTTTTTGCGCCTCCGTCCGTATTTAGTCGTTTTGCAATCGCGAAAATCGTCTAGAAACAGCGTTTTTCCTGCCTAGGCAGGCAAAATGAAATCTAGTGCATTTTACGTTCCCACTGATTCAGAAAATGAATTGATTTGACAGATGTCAAATGTGTCAAGTCGAAATATTGTTTAATAAATTAATTTTTTATTTAAATAATTATTGTTGGCGCAAAAAATATTGTGTTTTATGCGTCTAGAAACTCTTTTGCGAGTGTTCGTACGTTGAGGGCCTCGGCCTGCGGCCTCAGCCCTCAAAAAACTCACACTCGCAAAAGCTCAGTTTCTAGCCTTATAAAACAAATAACTATTATATATGGTTTATATCTAGTATAGGTATAGATTTCTAGCATGTAAATAGTAAAATAGTATCGTGACAAAGTGGCTTAAGCTATAGGTACAATAAAACCACAGTTGTTTTAAATATATAATTTATTGAACTTGAATTTAAACTGGATTTGTCATTATAATCTTGATGCATTACTATCGATCCAATCCAAGAAGCTGGTAACACGTGTGTAAGCAGATGGGAAACCAATTTCACATCCAAAAGATACACCGAAAGAGACGATACCAATCTGAAATTAACAATCAATAATGAATATAGGTATTGCACGAAATTGACGTAGTGCCAAATCATACTTGAACACCCTGGTAAACTAATGGACCACCAGAGTCACCACTGCAAGTACCACGACCATTGGCGCCAGATGTACAAATGTGTGAGTCTTGAATTACGCCAAAATACACCAAACCACAAACAGCATTACTCAAAACAGTTACATTAACTTCGCGTAAAACTGGGCTGATGGTGCTCGAAGCGTCAGAGGGTTTTCCCCATCCACTGGCAAGAGCCAATTCATCAGTGTACAAATTATCGGCATTGGAAGGCAATGTAATCAAATTGATATTTTCTATAAATAATTATAAAAAAATAAGAGATTAAAAATTTTTTCAAATTATTCTACCGTTTAGTGTAACATTTTCTGGCAAGAAAACAAGAGCTATATCATTAACCAAAAAGAGGGAGCTCCATTCTGGATGGATGATGCGATCACTCGTGCTATAAATCACTTGTGTGGCTTCCTCTTCAAGGACGACATGGGCCCCCAAAATGACTTCAGTTGGTCCAGTAGCACTGTGCAGGATATTGGCGTTTTAGAGTTGATAATCGATAGTTTTTGGACTTACCCATCAATACAATGGGCCGCAGTTAAGACTACATCAGGTCTGATTAAAGAACCACCACAGAAAGCTCTTCCTGTAGAGAATTCAGTAATAAGAGCCACTTGGTAGGGTAATGAGTTAGGTACTGCTTCTTCTCCACCTACAATTCTAGCGTTTGGATAGTGTTTTTCTCGGTAATTTTGGAAGTAAAGGGGTGGAGGAAGTTCTATGTTGTTAGCAAATAAGTTGTCATAGTGGCGGGTACCCTATTATATAAAAGAAATAACTTAAAGGTAAAAAATTATAAATGTTAAGTTTAATTTACCTCGGTAAGGCCGCAAATTACGAGTAAAGCAACTGAAATTAAAAATTTCATGGTTTAATTTATACCCACAAAAATTTAATTAATACTTAATGGCGACATTAAAAAAGATCCTATATATAGGTCTTTTTATCGATAAATATTTTCGTGCATTATATGTGACACGAAGATTAAATGATTAATTTAATTAAGGACTACTAATATATCATATATCTTAAAGTCTTATACGATTAATTTAAAATGTATTATAATATCTTCCAAAAAAATTGTTATCAAAATCAGTCATCAATCTTTGACCATTATTTATTTAAAATACGAGTAATTCTATTTTGTATTCCTAATATGTTAAGTCGCTTGTTAGTTTCAAGTACATCTCTACAGTTTCTAGATTATCTACATTATCATTATCTTAAGTTATTTTTGAAAAAACCTCGTTTGCATAAAGCAAATCACCCTGTATATGAAAAAAGCTCAAGAACGTACATTAATATACAGATATCACAGTAGATAGAGCTACGTGTACTGTTTTTGTTAATTGTTGGAAAAATTACGATACAATTTTTTTTAAATTAAGTTTAAAGTCAATTGTAAATTGTAAATCCTGTCGTACTAATTGAAAATGATAGAATCGTGTCCAAAAAAGCGTATGTTATTAGGAATAACAGCACTTGGAATGTAAGTTAAAACATAACCTACAAATAAAATCTCATATGGTCATATGTAATTCGTTTTTTATTGCATACAGCTTAACATTGGTGGTCTTAATTGTGGAATCACATTGGACAGATGCCCAGAACATCAGTAAGAAACGAAATTTTATTGTAGAACAAAATTCTACTTGTTGGGAAAAGGAAAAGTACGAAGTGATTAAAGACTGCCAACCGTGCACAGGTATATTCTCTTCAAACATATAAAACACAAATCTGTTATATATTTTCTTGTAGCTTTTGAAATAGCAAGCAAAAGTGTTGGTGTCTGCATTCATACTCAATACAAAGAAGTACTGCGTTGTGCGAATGGTGAAACAGTGACCAGAAGTTGTGATAAAGCAGCCTTTTACGATGAGCGACAATTCTGGCGTTTTGAAGGCTTCATGTTTGTAACTAGCCTTGTTTCCACATTCTGTGTTATTGCCAGAAAGAAAGTGTTGAATCGTCGTATGTTACAACGTGTTCAAAGACAACTGGCGAACAGTGTTTAATTCAAATATGAAGTCAATATTGTACATTGAGTTGTATTCAAACGGGAATACATTTTGGGCCACTGTAGAAACTTACGTGGTAATATTTTTGTACAAAATCTGTGCGTCATCTAACTTATTTTTAAAAATTAACGTTTTAAATGCAAAAACTTCCAATGAAACATTAATTGAAATCGAATTGAAAGACATTTTATATGAAAATGCAACCGAAAAACAAATATATTGCAATTGTCCTATTGTTATAACAGACAACAGTGTTATAGCTGGCCTGTGTTCGGTTGCTCGTCAACTGGTAAAATGTAGTGAACGTGAAGAAGTCATAAAATTACTAGGTTTTCGTGAAGCGTCTTTAATGGCTTGTTCAGAAACGTCAATTTGGACTAGATTTTGTGAAATCGACATTATCAATACTGTTAAAACTATACTAAAGGAAAACAACTATGGAAAATTTGTAATTCCGACAAATTTGGCTAGATTTGAATATCATCTTCAGCTGCCTGTACGAATACATAATGTTTATAAAGTAGCCAGAGAGAAAAACAGTAATAAAGACTTAAAAAGTGGCCTTCCAATCAATCAACTCAATTTGGAACACACTTTTGGCGAAGGTCCATTCATGACATTAGCTGACGTGTTACTATACCCGTGTTATAAAATAATTTTTAATATTATTCCATTGGAAAAACACTTACCTACCACTTCAAATTGGTTTAATCGAATGAAATCTCTATCATTTCCTGAAATCAACGTAAATCTTAAGCAAATCGAGTTTGAAGAAATTGTATTCCCTGATAGTTTCACCAAACAAAGTCTGTATCAAGCCGATCCTTCACGATATAAGCCGGAGAAGAGGATTTTTACCAAACAAAATGATATAGAATATTCTCTGAATTTAATTAATAGTTTGGATGAGTATATTGATAACGAATTTTTACCATTTGGACATGAAATACCTTTCAATTGGACCGATATTCCAGTTGAGGCAAATCCAACTGGTGGTGCGTTACCAGAAAAACGTGCAAATCGAAAATGTGAACAACTAGAAAACCTCGCGAAAGCTGTAATCAAATTAACTGCATCAAAATGTTTAAGGATTGTGGATTTTTGCAGTGGTAGTGGCCATTTAGGCATTCTATTGGCCTGTTCATTACCAAATTCACATATTATTTTAGTTGAGAATAAGGAACGTTCACTTTTACGTGCCAAAGAACGTATAAGAAAATTAAATTTACAAAATGTTACAATTGTGCAGTCGAATTTGGATTATTTTATTGGTAAGTTCGATATTGGTGTATCTTTGCACGCGTGTGGGGTTGCAACTGATTTGGTAATACAGAAATGTATAGAAAATGGGGCACATTTTGTTTGTTGTCCGTGCTGTTATGGAGGAATACAAAATTGTCATCAACTGAATTATCCTCGAAGCAAACAATTCAATGAATTAGATTTGGGAGAGAATTATTTCAATTTAGCACATGCTTCAGATCAAACACACGATTCTGATAATTGTAAAACACATCAGGGCTACAAATGTATGGATGTTATTGATACAGACAGAAAATTGTATGCGAAAAGCTGTGGATATAAAGTGTATTTGGGTAAATTACAACCGGTTACTTGTACGAATAAAAATAATATATTAGTAGGTGTTAAAATTTGATTTTCAAATAAATTGTTAGAAAAGTTTGTTGGTTGTCTATGTTTGATGCGCTATTTTTGAAATATTTTGAAACTTATTTTCTTAACACTTTGTTTTACTGATAATTTTTACAATTAATTTTCAACAGACAAATTTATTCATTTATTGGCTCTTATACGAAAATTCATTGTAAATCATACAGTACAAACATTTTCGTTAACCTATTGTAATAATATCTTTGATTGAGTATTTTTGAGGGCGCGTTTTTTCGTCAAATCTTTCCCTATGAACGAATGGACCACAAATATCTTATGATTTACGAGATTATAACTAGAATATATTACGGACAAACCTACGCAATAAAAAAATACTGTAATCTAGTTTACGACTGATTTTTTTGCTAGGTGTGTCGAAAACACCTAATTATATCTCATAAAAATTAATAATAAAACGTGTTGAACAAATGTATTTTTTTTCGTGTCTAAAATATCTGGCTGTAAGCGAATTACATATATAAGTGGTTCCCTGAAACGTGAAAAAAATTGTTTTATATTACACATACCGAAATCTGAATTGTACAAACGAATTTATATATCTCGCAGCATAAACAACCGCCTATAGTGGCGGTTTAGTCGCTTCCCGCTCTTCGTGCAGCTAATACGAATATATGAATTAAACGAGACGATGTTGAGGAAAAAGCTTTACAACTTTTTCAAACATCTATTTGTCTAAGTGCATCCTGCATTATTTAACAGTTTTTTGGGGAATATGATCGCGTGTGTAAAAATTTAAATTTATTATAGACTATCAATAAATACGTAAATTTTAAAAAACAAAAAATCCGTTAAAAATGATTCGCGCAACACCAGTGAATGTGATTATTTACATTTTGTATTTCATCGTGATTATTTAGTCATTATAATAAGTGCGATAGTTGTTTTATTTGCTTTTATTTATTTGCAACTATGCAAGTCTCGTCGATTATTCTCAGGTGGGTTATTTAATGGTATAATAAAATGATTAATGATATGTTATGTTTACTGAAGGTATTTATTACCATTGAAATGTAGATTATAGCCTTTTTTTAATTTACAACCTGAACGAATCAAAATATTAAATTCAGATCATGTTTTTACGTGATTTACTTTGTGACAACAAATCTTTTTTTTATCCCCCAACTTTCGATCTGTTTACGATTTCTATTTCAATAGACGTGAGCACAAAAATCTGCTAGTGTCAAGATTTTCTAAAATTTCTCAATAGAAATATTGTTCATTATTGTTTGTGTATCCGTTAAAGTACCGGAAGAACTTTTTATTTACCTTTACATCTGCCTTTCTTCCAGCATATAAACATTTTGTAACCATTTGTCAAATCTTTCACGTGATTACATTGTTAGGCTTTCAGGGTGGCTAAAGGGACCAATTTTCATGTAATAATACTCTACCTTTACATATGTTACAAATCCATAATTTATTATTCTACTAAAACGGTACCTGGAAAGGTGAATACCGCGTCAAAGTAAATAGAATAAAAACAATTTCTTCAGTTCTGTTTGCCATCGACTTGGAAAAAGTCTTGAGTTGAGTTGACGTTAATTTTGTACCATTGATTTATACGATTTTAAAAACAAAACAACATTTCCACATTAATAATGTGTACGTTTTGTGGTTTATTTTATTGATGTATTTGCTCCTGTTGTTAAAACAATACAATTCAGTATAATAATAGCCGGTTTTGTAGAATATAATAAGACGGTCTTTTCTTCTTTTAATAGTTTGGCCTTTAGGCTAATTGAAGCGTAGGTACATTGGTGATGTATGTACATACAAACATGTGAACAGACATTTTTCTTTAAAACGATTCAAGTTTCAACTGAAATTATATCTAATAGAGTTGTTAAACGGCTGAAGAGATGAAAATTCCTTTTATACAAATAATAAGCTAATTAATTTACAACTGATTGAATGTGAAAACTGCATAATATATAATATTCTCGGTACTTGAACTTGAACAAAATTTAATTGGCATCAAAATCTATTAACAATGACCAGATGATGTGTTTAAGTATGTTAAGGACGTAATACATAAATCATGAATAAAAGGCCCATGTCTCCTAATAATGTATTTCTACATTAAGTAATTGATACGCCTCCTCAATCACATACAATCTTATATAAAAGTATAATATATGGACGGGAGTTCATCAACTATTGTTATACAGTGGATACATCTCTTCTCATCATCATCAAACAGAATTGATATTGAATTAATTTAAATTTATAATCGAATGATATTTCTTTCAAACTACTTTTCAGTCGGTATCTTTTTTTATTCTTCTATACTAGTTTTTTATTGTAAAGGGGGTGTATAGTATATTTTATTAATATCAACATACATTATAACTGTGATCCGTAAAATTTTATTATCAATAAAAATACCATCAACACTTATAAAATATAAAGGTGGCAATAAAATGTTTAGTGCGAATGTTGTAAATTTAACAGAAGACTGCAATACATAATTCAAAATTTTGAGAAATCGTTTAACCACCAATAAGAAAGCATCAATTTAGGAACTTTCCGAATACCACCGATCGCTATTTTCGAATAAATCTATGATTGCAACGTGCACTTTTTGAGGTTACAGTAGTATTGGATCATTTTTAGTCGAATTTCAATTTAAAAGTTTTGTTTAATAAATTCTAATTGCCAGTTGAATCATCATAAACTAAGATAAAATATAATATAGACTATTACAATTAATTATTAACCATTTAGTTTAGGTTTAATGTGTCCTCCGTCATATACAATACTTTTTAATTACATTAGACGACAACAGTAATTAAAAAAATTATTATTACACACCACTAATACGTACTTATTTATATTTATCACTTTTATGAATGATAAAATATTACATAAACTTGTTAAATTGTAAATAATTCTTTGGTTATGAGGTCAACGTTTTAAATCTTTCATTGTTAATAGCTGGAATTAATAATAATATACAAATTTATATACATCTTGAATAGTTAATTTGTTTTTTAAATGGCGGAAGTAACACATTCAAATTTTTGTTTTTACTATTCAAGAGATGATTTTCAAGTACATATTTAATTAATTTTTTGTTATTTTAATTGTTATAAAAAAATCTAGACTATATCGTTTTATTTTATTTCTTTATTGTGATGTCAAGAAAAGATAATAATTATTTTATGATCTGTATTTGAATAATAAATATTTGTCAGAAATATAAAACAATCATTTTTTTTATTAGTTTAAATATTGCGAAAGGATAATAAAAATAAAAGACATTGTAAACCCGTTTTTTTTTTATACAATTAACTATTATTTTCTATAATAAGAATAATAAGTTAATTGATCAGTGGCAGATGGTGATTGTTTTATTGCTTTTTTTATTAGCACGCTTCTATTCATGTGCAAAAAACGACGTAACATGAAAAATTACAGAAAATTGCTATTCGTTAAGTTTAATTATACGAATTTTCTGGTGGGCGAGCCAAAATTTTCAATGTCATTACATAAATTTGGTTAAAATATTAAACAATTTCATGGACACGTTCTTAACACCTACAGAAATTTTTCTAATTAATTAGTAATTACACTATAATTCGATTATTCAGGAATAAAATCATCTATTTTTAACCAGTGTTGGTTTTTTTTATTCGACATCGTAAAAATTGTAGATTTATGGTGTTTATTTGAAGATGAATCCTTTTTTTGTGGTACCGACATGAAGCACGTGTATTTTCTTTGAAAAACTACCGACAAAATGAAAATTAATTAATATTAGCCAAGAATATAGTAGTGTATTTAATTATTTTCTAATCACTGATAAAATCTTTTCGCTTTTATCTATACAATGGCCCTAAATCCTAGTTTTATCAAAATTTGTCTGATGTTTAAAAAAAATTCACCCATATCGGTTGGTGTTTAATTGAAATTAATTGTGTTGATAGCACAATAAATGAGATAAAATCATTTAATGTCAATTTTAATTAAGATGTGTTATTAAATAACGATCTTGTGTATATGTTATAAATGCACTCGTTTATAAGGCAATAGAAATAATTTGATCCACAATCCACAATAAATTCATTGACGTATATTTGTTGAATTTTCGTAATGTAATCAATTATAAAATTGTTATATAAAATTTTTCACGTATAAACTTTTCATTCACAAACAAAGCCAGTATTTATTTCTGTATGGTATTTTGTTTATTTTGAAAGTATAATAAAAATACTAGACTCAATCAAAAATTTTATACAATCAGTACAATTTATCTGAAAATATAATAACCGCAAAACTATTCTGAAATATTTCGTAAACATATACGTATTCGAATTTACGAAATTTTTTTTTTGTCTGTATGTGAAAATTTGTATTTTTATTTTATTTTTCAGTTTTTGTTGATAACCTTTTCTAGTTTTGGATCAATAATATGCAGCTGTCTATTATAATTTTATTTATATAAGAATATCGTATTTTAATTGCACTAATATACAATTCATGTTTTAATTATAAACAAAATATTCATAAAATTATAAATAATGTTTAATTTAATTATTACGTAGACACGTCAGCACTCCAATAATAAATGCTAACTGAAACAAATGTATGTCAGAAACTAGACCAGTTTTTATTTATAATTAAAAATTAAATCAAAAATCAGATTTTTTATTTATAAATAAATCCACCTCTGGTTTCTGACACAATCTTTAAAAAAGCTAAGTATAATAACTCAAAAACCTTCAGCTTTAGATATATATAATAGACTTTATACAAATTAAATTATAAATTTAATGTAGAATCCAAAAACCGAATAACAAATGAGGTGTTCCGTTTAAAATAAGGATCGAAGTTATAATAAAGCCAGTTTCTTGCTTTTCAGGCCATCATGCATGTAATAAATTTGTTCGATTTTCTGGTTTCATTAGCAAATAATATAGAAAAACTGTTTACAGTTTTTTTCTCATTTAATTGAACAATTAATACTTTATTATTAAATAGGGGAAACGTTAATTGAACAATTACTGTTACTTTAATTGGATAATTTGTTTGTAATGTAAATTTCTGAAATTTAACAATATCTTTTTTAAATATGTTGTACCTAAATGAATAGAGCACGCGAATGTTAAAAAGTGACACATCGACCTCCTAGTCAGTAAATAGGAATGTTCGTCCAGTTACATGTTGTTAAACTCTATTTTTTATTTTTAATAAACGCTAAATCAATATGTAGCGTTTCGAATGATGCATTCAATAATAAAAATAATAATTTTTTTAAACAATCGTGCTATTTAATTTGATAACTATTGTGTCATCAAACAATAGGAAAACTTACACTTTAGGTCGTGTACGAAAAATTGAAAACAATGTACGTATAATAACTGTTTAAATATTATAAATAATTCGTTAATCAAATCATTGTTAAAGAAAATGTTAGTACGTAATGTGTGATTAGAAAATAGACCCATATAGGTATAACAGCTTATTAAAGTAACATTAGGGCCCTGTGACTATTAATAAATTTTTTATCAGCATTTAAAAATTGTTTATCCAAAAATTTGAATAAAATAAATGACAATAAATATGTACATTTTAATAAAATTTAATGAAGTTGGAAAGAATTGTAACGGAAAAGTAAATTGACCATATATAAAAATATTATCAAATATTTGATCAAAAGGCCACACACATACCATAACAACATTATGGCTTGTTAGAATGTCAGTTTTTCTTCAGCGTGTGTTATATTTCCTGAACTGGATGCTGCTGGTATTTATGCGGCTCTTTTGTTTCTGTTCTGATTTTTTTCTGTGTGTATTCATTTTATATATGTATATTCTGGTTGTTGATGGTTGTTTGGATGTGTCGTGCCATCAGCTAAATCACGAACGTATTGTTCTTTGATACAATTTTTATCGTGTTGATTTTTCTCCCTCTTTTATATCCGTGAACACAACATTGAAATGGAATTAGTGCTCTCTTTTGTTAAATTAAAGGATTCAACTTGTTGCCCATTAAGATAAATGCAATTATATGTATAAGTATATATATAGTAAGCATCGTGTATATCCACCTACAATGTATACAATAAATAAAATACAATAGTAGAATGTTAATTTATATCTAGTGTTATCAGTAGACAATCAATGTTGCTGACAGTCGCATAATAGCGAGTTAAATTAAATTTTCTACAGCTAATCATCGTATATATAGCTTCACATGCATATTTATTAATATGTATTCAATCGCCCAATACCGGATAGAAGAAACAACAACAACACTTGTTTTGATTTATTTCAACCACCCATAGACAAGTTAATCAATAATATTCAATTGTGCCAATAATAATGAAAAATTCCTGTCTTTCTGGAATCATTTCTATTTATTTATTCTGCACAAATTAGTTGTAACATTCCAACAAATTTAAATTCCATTAATTTAGTTGAACGCTATTTAATTCGTATTACATTGAAAATATAATATAAAACTAGAATTTTAATTTCCCAGCTTGTTTGGTTTGATTGCAACACTTTTATCCAATAAATGTAATTAAATCCAAATAGTGTGGTTTTTTTTTCGGCATATGTTTTCGATTCTCTTCCTACTTGTCTCTCTATGTTTTTAAAACATTTGTAAACAGTAATAAATATTTCAAGTACATCGATAAAAAATACATTTTGTATAGGAGTAATTCTCATGGCAGTGAAAAAATCATTTCAATATGCAATGGGAGTGATGGGGTCATGTTTTTTTTACCACCATAGATTCATTTAATTACAAAGCTCTGTAATTAAGTTTGTTTTTTCTCTATTATAAGGAAGACATTTTTTATCAATTGAAATTCACCGCTGCAATTATTCAATAATGTGAAAGGGATTGAATATATTTGCATTTTGAAAACAAATCAATCATTTTATATCATAACAATAATTAAATCATTATTGCATTTTACAAGATTATACACTAATAACAGTTTTAGTGAAAGGAAAAAATGCATTTAAATTAAAAGTTAAAACAGTTAATAAAATTAAAATTAAACAAATAGTTCAAGGAATTGTTTATTTAATACAAAATTTTTATTTTTATACATACATAAATATATATTCAGACCACCAAAGTTTATATAAATGTGAATTGATAGAAATGTAGTAAATATTTTGAATTAAATCATTCATTCATAAGTTTTTTCTATGCAGATGTCAACTTGTTGTTATTTTAAGTTTTAACAGCAGGTTATCATTTTTAACAAAAATACGCACAGATATATCTGTTCTGGTCCATCAGGATTTCTAAATTTGCTTTTCGTAAATGCGTTTTTTATTAACAATTAACCAAAAGTTGAACGACCGTCATTGATAAATGACTGGCCAATAAATCTCAATTCTAATCAATAGTTTTATGAATGAATATCTCTTTGGCAAATTTGTTATATAGCGCAGTTTGTGCGGACATAGGCCCGGTTTCCGGTGACATTTTATATAATATTTTATAACTGATGTCATTGCAAATGATGTCGAAAGTTTTCATTTAAAATTACAAAAAAAGCGAATTGATTTAAACTTTAAACAATACACCATCTATGCTATAAAGGCTAACCGTGATTATATGGCGCCTTGATTATAATAAATTTATTAATAAATGGGTTTAGTAGCGGTTCAAGTTCAAGGTAAACATTAATGAATAAGTTCTATTTCGCGTGGGTGTTTAGAAAAGGGCTGCTAATTTCTAAAATCAACTGCGGTACTAATAATTAACTCTGTTATCTTAGAACAAATAAATCATCGATGCATATGAAGACGAGTTCTGATCGTATTGACATTCAAAAACCGTTCGTATGACCCATAAATGTCAAAAAACCACGTGCGTTTATAAATACACACGTGCTTTAGCGAAAAGAAAAATTAACAGAGCCATAAAGAATTCCTACACATAGTCAAAGTGCATTCACTTGAGGCGCCACTTTCATTCACATACTTATAACTTGCTTGGACAAATAAATCTCTAGTCGAGAACCAAGCAGATTAAGATTATTTTTTCACATAAATATGCAAGTTGTTCAATTTTGATTTGGTCAAAGTGTGTTATATATGTATGTGGTTTTGTAGGATCGTTAAATTTGGTATTTTTAATGACTTTGTCAATAAACAAAGATAAATTTTTATGTCAAAGTTAAAAATAGAATGATGGAATTGTTTCAATAATAAAAATTTGTATATATGTATACGAATTACAAAATCAACGAAAATTTTTGGCATTGGACAAAAAAAATATGGAGTTCATTAAAACAACTTGTCATATTTTTATCTATAATATATTTCTGATGGTGTCAATCTAATTAAATTAATTACGAAATTGTGTTCCATTCTACTATAAACAGATTACAAAATGAAAAATGATTCATTTAAAATGTCAACTTCAAATACCATCGTCTGATATTCACAACGACAATAATATAATATTATGTTTTTTAAAGAAAGTTGATGGGAGTCCCTTTATAAAGTTGTACTGGTCGAATTCCCTAAGGAGGCTGCCGCCAATAAGGCACTCCTTTTAGCACCTAAACTGGCATTCCGCATTAATGTCGATCGAAATTGCATCAACATCACCAGATACGTTGCCATCGATGTAACAGTCTTAAAAAAAATTATCTAATATAAAAATACGTCCACGCATCATCACATCACATAATAATAAATTTCTTAAAGAATTTACTCACCGATGATATCAGTTTCCTGTTGATGTTTGCGTAACCATTTAAATTCATAATTGGTGGATTTTTATCGATTGCCGTTAAGAACATGAGCACTTCTTGTCTTGTACGACTGTCAACGGCGCCCAAATTCACATTTAATAGACGCTCTTGAAATTCCGGTCCCATTTTGTGTGTGGTTTGATGGGCCTCGTTGCAAATTATGTACAATAAGGTCATACAATAGAAGGCGATTATGAACAGGCCTGCCTCTTTGAACGACAGTCCATGGTCCATTATCTCGGTTAAGCTGCCGTAACTTGCCATAATTGTTGTTAGCATGATTAATAAGCAATACATACCATACATGCCACTATATGCCTTGCCTATGAAGGGAAAATCCACGAAAATTACTGCAAGTGCCAATTTACTCACAAAATGTACAGTTGTTTCTCTGTATCTTTAATGTCACGTTATAGAATGTGCTCATTAGTCCAATATTTGTGAGTCAAAGTGGAAAATTTGGAAATGAGTAACTGTGGGCTTTTCAATGTTTTTTAAAATTAAAAAAAATTACCTACTAAAAGGACTGCACTAGTCAAATGCATGTAGAAAATTTAAAAAAAAAACGCGTGCACGTGCTTCTTGATAAAAAACGTAAACAAATGGTGATGATTCATGAAATAGTTTTCCAAAAATTAGAAAGCACTGTGATATACATATAG